>PVKA01024274.1:0-34462 GCA_004027165.1 Ctenomys sociabilis | reverse complement strand
CACAGGGCGGCAAGCGCCCTCTCCGGCCACTCAGTCACACAGGGCGGCAAGCGCCTTCTCCGGCCACTCAGTCACACGCACAGGGCGGCAAGCACCCTCTCCAGCCACTCTCCCATGTGGACTCCCAGCTTCCTCTGATGTCAGGCACCCCACGTGTAGACACCAGACCTGCTCACTACCCAAGTCTAGTTTTCTTTTTTTTTTTTTTTTTGGTGGAACCAGGGATTTAACTCTGGCCCTTGTGCTTGCCAGGCAAGTGTTCATTCTACTGAGCCATCTCCCCGGCCCCTCACCACCCAACTCTGCCTGCATCTGCACTGCACCTGACACAGGAGCCAAAGTCAGCCCTACTCTCCTCCTCTGTGCTCTCTACGCAGAGGTTAGGAGCAGTTCCACAGGCATCTTCCACCCCTCCAGCCCTCATCATCGATGCCAATTAAGTGCCAGCCCATGGGTTCCACCCCCAAGGCACATGAGCAGCTGTCCTTTCTGTACCTTTGCTCTGGCCTCCAATGCAGTGTGAGCTGCCTCAGAGCTAGCCCCTGTCCACACCCTTTTGCTCTGAAGCCCAGTATATTCAAACACACATGCAGCCCTGCAGAGAGCTCCCAGAGGTGCACCCTCACTCAAAGGCCTGGTGAGGCTGAGCTCTGTGTTTCCAGTGACTCCTCAAGGCTGTTACTGCCTTTCAGGGACTTCAAGAAGCCAGGGTTTAGTCAGTGTTCATTTTCAAATGCCTACGGCATGGCTTCCCAACTGTGTTCAGACAACATCTTAAACAACATGGCTGAGAAAGCCTGCCTTAATCTGCCACAAGGTTTGCAGCATTCTCTTCCCCAACCCAACTCTCTTCTCAGACCAAATTATTCCAAGTCCTCACGAGTACAAACTCTCACACCCATTCCTGCGTACCAAACCTGAAATCAGGGCTCTCCCTCCCCTAACACTGCCCCTGCCACTCCTGAGATACCTCCAGACCTTCCCTGTGGTGGCTAGGTCACATCCCAGGTGCTTTCACAATGTCCCATGATTGCCATCGAGACCCCGGCATCACCCCTGGCTGCCATCACCCCTGGCTGCCATCCGCCTGGTGCTAAGGATGGCTATGTCCTGCTCACACTGATTCCCCACATTACACAGACCTGTGGATGGCAGTTATAACCCAAAGAGAAGCTTGTGGGGCTCTGGAGAAAAATGCTAATAGAAAATAGCTTTCATGGAACAAAGCAAGCAAGCCTCAGATTTGGGGGTAAAAGAAAAATCTGGATGAGTTTTTTCAAAACATTCCAACACTTTACAAATGGAGAAAGATTAGTTTCTCACAAAATATATAAGTAGTGCAGCAGAATAAAAATTCATGGGAAGTCAAGCATACCTGAACTTGGAGATCCTGGTCAAGCTGTGGCACCTCAGTTCACAGGGACTGAACGGGCCATGGAGCGCAGCCTGCACACACAAGACACACTCTCAACCCCTTTGAAGCATATTAAGAATAAGTGCCTGAAAGAAGGCATTTTTCTGGAATGTAACGGATTCCCGCACACATAGACAGAAAACACTGCCGATGTCTCATTTAGGGTGTCTGTTCCTTTTTTTTCTTTTTGGTACTAGGGATTGAACTTGGTATCTTGCCCTTGCCAGGCAGGTGCTTATGCCTCTGGGCTATCTCCCCCACCCAATGTGTCAGCTCTTTAACTGCAGCAGAACCAGCAGGTTGATCAGGCAAGCCTACAGCCACATGGCCAGAGGCCAAGGTCGTGAGAGTGGAGTCCAGCTCCAGTGTGCGCAGCTGAGGAGCACGCGGGCAGCAGGAACCCGAGCCTAATGGCAGGTCTTGCCAGCGCAGATGTTGCATTTCCTTCCATGGAGTGAATGACTGCCTCAGTCACTTCGTAGGGAAGGTTACGGCGAAACCAACACTGGCCAGGGCTTCCCTCTAAGCCCCTCTGGGCACCAGACGCACCGTTCGAAAGCTCACGAGCACAGCACCACCGCCAGCCGGGGCGCACACATCACCTTGCAGTTTGGGGCACCCAGCCTACTGGAAGAGAAGCTCTGCAGCAGCATCTGGATCAGGTGCTTCTCATCATCCTTCCCAGCAGCGGGCACACTCGTGGCCGCCACGCTTTCCACTGACTTGGAAAAGAGGCCCTTGAGAGCCTCATGGCTTTGCTAAACAAAACAAGAAATTCCTTTGGTTAAAAGAAAAAATAAGGGTCAGTCAGACAGCTCAGTAGACTAAAGCACCTGCTTAGGCAGAGCACAGCAGCCAGGGTTCAATTCCTGGTGTGCTATGCTGGCCGCAATCCCGGTAGCTCTGAGACCACAATTGAGACTGGGCGTGGTGGAGCACACCTGTAATCCAGCACTTGGGAGGCTGAAAAAAGGAGTCTGATCTGTATAGTCAAACCCGGTAGACCCTGTCCTAAATACATTAAAAAAAAAAAAAAAAAGAAAGAAAGAAAGAAAAGAAATTACATTAAAAGCACTTTATCCTTACCATAGTTGCTATGGTTTGTGTACAGATGTCCCCCCAAAGTCTCATAAAGTCATGGGGCAGACTTCTAGAGTTTGTGATTAACTCGAGATCCACTGGGATTGTGGGTGTGAGTGCTACACCCGCCTGGAGGCCGAGAGCCTGAATGCAGCGCGGAGACAGCCTTGCTGTGGGTGGCCACTGTCGCCGCTGCTCCTCCCTTTGGCTCTTGCCTGTTTTGCTGTTTTCTGCTGCCATGAACTACTGCCCTCTGCCATGTGCCACTCTGCCTGGGAGCCAGCTGAGTGTGGACTAAACAACCTCCACAGACTGTGAGCTAAATAAAATAAACCTTTCCGTCACTTTGGGTATCAGGTATTTTGTTTCAGAAATGAGACAAAAGTAACAGAGACAAAAGTCAAAACATTTCCTAGGCATAATCTTATTCTGACCTGCCTAGCAAGTTATAAGGAGATGGTCTGATAAAGTTCATTTTAAGGGCTGGGGAGATGGCTTAGTAGAATACGTGCTTCCCTGGCAAGCACAAGGGCCTGAGTTCAATCCTAGGCTCCACACAAAATTAAATTAAATTTAAAAATAAATAAATAAAAAATACTTTTTTTTTTTTTTTTTTTTTTTTTTGGCAGAACCAGGGATTGAACTCAGGCCCTTGAGCTTGCCAGGGAAGTGCTTATTCCACTGAGCCATCTCCCCAACCCCCCAAAAGACAATTAATTTTAGCCCTCAGAGAATTTTAGGAAGAAGCTTTCCTTAAAGAACTGCCTTACATACAACACTGGGTCACCTGAGGAATATTGCCATAACCCCTGCTTGTCACACCCTAAATGCAGAATGCTACCAGCTTTTCAGCTAATAGACAGTCCTTTTGAATTCCAGCACTCTTCATCAAAAAAATTAGGTCAAAAGTGGCCTTGACACCTTTCAACCAAGAACAATGTTTATAGTTTATTTTTAAAGAAATTGTTTAATACTTTTGAAATGCTTGAACTATTTGAAATATTTTTGGTTTTCATCATAGCTATTGTCTCCTTGCAATAATAATCAGAGCAGTACACTGAGCTACATCCCCAGCCCTTTCATTTTAAGATGTGGTCCCAGAGCCAGGTGTGGTGCCAGATGTGTAATCCCAGTACTCAGGAGGCTGAGAGGGTCACCAAGAGTTCAAGGCCAGCCTGGGCTACAAAGTGGGCTCAGGGCCCATGAATGGCACAGCAAGACCCCATCTCACAGAAACAGACAGACAGACATAAAGACAGACAGACATGGTCTTGTAAATTGCTCAACTTGGCCTCAAATTTATGATCCTTCTGCCTAGGGTGCCAAGTAGTTTGGACTACAGGTGTGCGTCACCATGTCTAGCTTAAAATAAGTATTATTTGATCACAGTGATAACTCTTAGATGCATTTTTAAAAACGAAATATGAATCACATTTTCAACTCTAATTTCCATTTCAAGAAGAAACAAATAGATTGAATAGGAAACCAACAAAAACAAATGCCTATTCTCAGGGAAACCTCCAAGACAGATCTTGACACACCACACACCAAATACTACAGTACACCTCTACCCACCAGGCCTCCTGTGTCCCAAACATACACATGCGTGCGCATGCGCACTTCCTGGGAGTAAAGGCACCTACTTGGGACTCGTAGGACTCCTCCGCCAGCTCTGCGTGGCCCTCACTGACGAGGATGTCTCTGATGTTGACGGTGTCCAGCGCCCCGCAGCAGCAGAACACATCCACGTGCAGCACACTGTGCACGACTGAGAAGACCTTCACCAGGAGGGTGCATCTGCGTGCCAGGGACGCGAACCTCTTGCTGGCCCTGCGGCTCCAGTGCTCGCCACACACAAGAGACCTGGCTGAGGGTCGCATTTTGCAAATCTTAAACTCCAAAGCCTACAGGGGAAAAGGCACACTGAAACAGCTCTGTAAAGGAGCGAAGCATTCTGCCCACATGCGGTGGACACAGCATTCTTCATGCATCTGCTCCGTGTCTTCACTAGAATCCTGACAACAACTGGGGAAGCGAAGTTTCCCTGCTAAAGAAGCTTCCTGCCTTGCTCCTAAAAGTGGCAGGGCGGTGGAAGCCAATGGCAACGGCATGCCCACACCTCTAGCCCACCTCAACTCTGGGCTAACATGACTGGAAGGCTTAGAATAGTATCAGAAAATTAGGGCAAACAACTTCTCTTTTGCTAAGTTTGAAATCTTCCATATATTTTTCCTTACTCCAAAATCAACAATGGCAAAAATACCTAGGGCAGTATCTATTTTTGAGAGCAGAGACTGAATCTGCCCGGTGCGACACAGTCCTGTCCCTGTCTGAGCTCAGCTGACCCACGTGGGTCAGCTGAAGGTGGGCAACAGCCCTCCAGCCAAATCCCTCCCAGGGCTCGACACCTACTTCCAGAGACTTCTCCACCTTACCTGGAATGGAAGCTCAAGAAACTGACAGGGAATCTCCATCAAAAGATCTAGGTCTACATGAGACCTGTTACCATAGTCTACAAAGAACACCTAAAGATAAAGAAAGCAAGTGCTCTTACACAAGGTCAAAAACAAAGTCCTGCTTCAGCAATGGAAACACAGTGATCTTCTTTAACTCCATGGCCACAGACTAGTCCTGCTCTAATGGCAATTCTATCTGATTGCCATCTGTATTTATAAATAATTACATATATAAACTGCTATAATTCTGTCTCCTTTTTGAATGATTTTCTATAGGAAAAATGTACCTCAGCAGAATTTCCAGAAACATAAAGGATCTGAGCTCTGAAGTAGCTTTTCTTATCAAACTCCAAGAAAGGCGCCAGGCAGACCATGTCGGGGTGGGGGTGGGCTGGCAGGGGCACCAACTCCAGCCTGTTAATCTCAGCAGTCAGCTTCTGGAGCAGCTGTGCGTTCCTTTTGTCAGTTCTGTAGCCCCAGAAGTGTCCCACCTCTACCACCTGGATAGAAGAGGGGGACAGGCTAGGGACAGGCAGAGATGAAGCCTAGAAGTGGCACACATGGCACTTTGTAAGCCAGTGACACAAGGCCTTGGCTTTCCCAAGGCTGGCGAGGGCCAGGTGGGTGCCAGTGCATGCCCTGCGAGATGGAGAATGGAGATCCCGTCCAGCAGCTTCCACCCTGTGCTGCCACAGAGCACGAGGCCCACAGCCCCAGGGCTCCAGCCTGCTGGGAAACCAGATTTCTGCCTGAAGTTTCCTAGTTGGTGCAGCTATAGACGTACACAAAGCATACAAGTGTTTTAACTAAAATTTTAAAGAAATAAATTTAGGGGGCCAGAGCGAGTGGCTGCAGTTCAAGAAACCACCTGCCACACATCTCCCTACAATAAAGTAACTATTGAGGAAAAAAAATAAAAGGTAATAAAATCAAACCCAAATAACAATGGTGACAACGTGAGTCCTTTGATATAAACTGAATCAAACAGGCACATATCAGTACATCAACTAATATTTTTAACACATATCTTATTGGGAAAGTAGGGTTTTTTTGTATCTTAAAGAAGGGTCTACAGGGTGTTCAGGGTCTCACTACTAGGTCAGACTCATACTGATCCACCTGGTTACAGCCGCCCAAGAGCTGGATTTATAGACCTGCACTACCATGCCCAGTCTCAATTACCATCTCAGAGTGCCCACAGATCAAACCTCAGCCCCTGTGCCTACCTCTAGGTGCTTTAATCCACTGAGCTATTTGGCCAGCCCTCTGGTGTTTGTTTTATTTTTTTCAGAACCAGGGATTGAACTTAGGCCTTTGTACTTGCCAGGCAAGCACTTATTCTACTGAACCATCTCCCTGGCCCCAACACATATCTTACTAAATATGCTTCTGAGCACTTTCTCACATTTCTACTGGCGACTTGACTGTCCCACTGGGAAGCTTGAACCACCCAGTTAGACGATCTGGCCACTCAGTGGGACCTCCAGTGGTCAAGCTGGTGGGAGCATAACATGCTCACATCAGAGCCTCCCAGCGGGCAGCAAAACTCGAATGGATTACAGCCCTGTCATGCATGTGCTAAATGCACTTGACATTTTAAAAATTAACACTGATTAGAGAATATTTGTTCCATTTTCTACTTTGGATACATTCCAGTTTAATAACAACAATTCAAGCTTACTTACATTTGCTAGTAACTATCACAAGTGCACATATTCAGACTTATTTACAAATACACACGATGCTTCTAGAACTCAGTCATGCTGTTCTTACCTCTGTAACATCAATGGTTAAGAGGAGATCTGCAGCTGCCTGGGACCTGTCCAGGGTGCTGAATGAGACCTGCATAGGATCTACGGTCTGCTTCTGGAAGTCTACATTCACCCTATATAACACAAGTATTATTTTTTAAAAAGTCAATAAAAATCAAGAGTTACTGAAAAAGAAATCCCTTGTGTGAAGTTATCACCTGACCTAGTCTGTATTTCTATAGGCAAAAGACATTTTAATAAAATATTGGCACCTGTGCTACAGTGTGGACTCTGCAGTGTCCCTTGAAGGCTCACAGCCCTGCCGGGAGGGGAGGAAGCTTCAGGAGGTCTGGGCCAAGAAGGTCCCCAAGGCTGCCCACACCCACGGCTGGGGCTTTCAGAGGGGCTGGGCCATGCCCCTGTGGCAGGACTCGAAGAATTGGTCTCCCTTTCTTGCTCCCTGCCTACCAGAACGGAGCAACTTTCTTCTCCCACTCCACTGTGTGTGTTTTTGACTGAGACTTCCAAAAACAAATCTCTCTGGGTCCCCAGAGAGAGCTCAGAGGTCTAAGCACCTGCCTGGGCGAGTGCAAAGACCCGGTGTGGCCCCCAGAACCACATGCTGCGCCAGCCCTGCCCCAGGTGCGTCGAGCCAGCCACCAGGACCAGGCATGGCGGTGGCACACACCTGTGACCCTAGCGCCCGGGAGGCTGGAATGGAAGGGTCACTGTGAGTCCAGATGCATAGCGAGACCCTGCAACAAATGCATAAAATTAAAAACAAACACCTCTCCTCCTGGAAACTTCAACTGTCCGGTATTTTGACCCAGCTACAAGAAAATAGCAGGTTGAGGCAGGAGGACATAGGGTCACTGGGAATGCAGCTTTGAAGGGGATAACTAGAACCCTGATCCCCTCTTTTTTTTTTTTTTTTTTTTTTTTGAGGCCACATCGCACTATCTAGTTTAAACGGTCTCAAGCTTACAGTGATCCTCATGCCTCAGCCTCCCAATGCTGGGATTACAGGCATGCACCACCACACCCGGCTGTCAAAAATGATAAATTAAAAAATGATTTTCTGGTGGCACCCTGAGCTGCCCTGTAAGGATTCTACATAGAAAACTGAGATTTTATGCTTGGTTCAATGCTATGTCAGAAGACACACACACAGCTGAGAGAAAATCTACTTCTCAGTAAGACATCAAATCCCTTCCAAATCCGAAGTCCTATAAGCAAAACAAAGCAGACATCAAACGTTCCCTTCTGAATACTTTCATTTAGTTGAAGGAAGGAACTGTAAGAACTCTGTGGCCCACTCTTTCCCTACTTGTGAGTGGCTCAGCTGTCACCAACATGGGGTGCAAGTGTCAGCTGAAGCTGGCTCTGGCAAAACAGAATGGCCTTCCTGTGTCTGTCAAGGACTCAGCCCTGCAATGGAGGCTCCATGACCAAAATGCAGAGCACTGGACACAAGGAAAAGGAACATACACCCCTCCTCCACCAGGCCTCAGACCCCAGCCAGACTCACCCTCCCTCAGAGCAGTCAGAAGCGATGAACTGCACTTCCCACCTGACACAGAAGAGCTGCGAGCATGACGGTGGGCAGCTCGAGAAGGGCTCTGCTGGAGCCACAGCTGGGGCGAGAGGCCTGCCCTTCACACACAGGTGCAGACACCTGCAGACCAGGCAGCCTGCGCTGCAAGCATGGGTATCCCAACCACAGCGTGCGGCAGCACCCTTGGCCCTGCTGAGGACAAGGCAGACTGCACTTCACTTAAAAAGAGAATTCTCAAAGGGAATAATGAATATAGAAAGGGAAGGGAAGTTAAAACTAGAGTTTAATCTCTCCTATTTAAACTGAAAACAATACAAATGCCTTTGCAATCTTCTCCATAGCTTTGTACAATGGGAATATCAATTAAATAGAGGAAAAGCAAGGCTCAGAGAGGTTAAGTAAGGTGTCCAGCACACACAGGGTGACAAAACCAGGATTCAATAGCAGTGCCACCTGACAATGAAGCCAGAGCCATCACACGGGCTGAAGCAAGGCGAACAGTCCTGAGAAAACAGAGACAGCAAAGGGAGCTGTGGTAGTGTCCTGGGAAATACCTCGTGTTCCGGAGCTTCGACACCACCCCTCCTTGCACCTTCCCTTCTATGTCCTCGGCAGCGTGGACACTGAGCTCCAGGGACACTTTCAGCTGGGCCATCTTCACTGCCATGTACACTGCAGGCAGGGTCTTAAATCTCTCTGTCGGATTCCGGGAAAACTCCACAAAGGCCCTGCTCCACAAATACAAATAAAAATAAAATTTATCAGCTATCTGATTTTAAAAAACAATCACAGTTAATGTCTCTCAATATTAGCAGAAATTCTCACTGGATCTCATTCTGCAATATTCAGTAGTTTTTTATATAATTAATGATTGATTGATTTCAAGAAATACTCACTACAGAAAATCAAAGGAACAGTGACAATTCATTAACCTGAAGCCAGGTATTGTCCTCGTACAGTACAATGCAGAATAAATACTAAATCTACATGGAAGTGTCAGCCAAGACATTTTTTTGTCTTTTTGAGATAGGGTCTCACTATGCAGTTCAGGCTGGCCTTAAACTCAATTTGTAGCCCAGGATGGTGTTGAGCCCACGATCATCCTACCTCAGCCTCCTAAGTGCTGGGATTATAGGTGTGTGCCACGATGCCCAACTCAGCCACAAAAATCTTTTTTGTAATTACAAAGGGTTTGCTTTAACTGTTATGATACAAAGCAGTCACAGAAAACCACACAAATGCACAGTTCAGTGGCCCTCTTAGCCCCCAAACATCCCCTAAGTTCATCACCAATTGACACTGTCAGAGGCCTCACACCTAACATACTTTAGGCTCCTCCTTGGTCCCTTCCTCTGAGGGGGAAGAGAACCCAGCCAGACCTAGGGAACCTGCCAGTCATTCCTGGTATAAAGACAAAAGCCCTAAGGCAGCCCACACTGTGCACAGATAAAGGATGCTGGCCCCAGGGGGACGAAGCAGATGCACCAAGCAGCAGGGCTCTACACCTACAGAAGGGGCCATGCAGACAGACCCATGAGCCCCCGAGGTGACAGTCTTGCTGTGACACTCTCGTGAAGGGCTCTGAGCCAAAAAGCGTGGGGTGGGATTGGGATCAGGCAAGCTGCAGCCCTTCCTGCAGCAGCCTAGCAGCTGTGCGTGCCCCAGCGTCTCCCCGGCAGGCTCTTAGCTTCCCGCACTACCAGGGGACGCACACATTGCTCTCCTAGCCCTGCCACCCTAAGCACCTAAGCTTACCCGGCTTCACCGAGGCAGCATGTTTGTTCTGTGCTGACTACCTCCAGCACTGCTCGGGCAGGGGCCAACTCAGCCAGGCAATTCTTGTTCGCATGAGACACACTTCTACACCTGCTTATTTGTTTTATACCAATCAATTATCTTTGCCATACTCTTTTTTTTTTTTAATGTATTTGGTACAGGGTCTCACTATGCAGCTCAGACTCATAGTGATCCTCCTGCTTTCACCCTCCCCAGCACTGGGATTACAGGCATGCGCCACCAAGCCCAGTCTTACATGGCTGGTTCAATGCACACCTGGGGGCGGGGCCTGCGCAGCTTGTGGTGCTAGGGATTGAACCTCTGTCCCCACGATTGCCTAAGCAAGCACTTAATCCACTGAGCTGCCTCACTGGTCCTTCACATACTTTTTAATTTAGAATGTTTTATTCTCCTTTCATATGTGTTTCTAGTGAAATCTAATGATAAATTCTGCTTATTTTCTTTTACTAATTCATGTTCATTTTATTTGTGAATAACCTAGAATTTAGTGTTACAATCTATAAAGACTCTTACTGTAAGTACTTTAGATATAATTTTTATACTTCTCTAGAGCTCGGGGATACTCTTTTACAATTCAAAACAGACACATTTAGGACACTGAGACTGAACAGGAAGGAGGAAAGTGACAAAAGATCAGCAAAGAAAAACTGAAAAGGGAGAGGCATTAGCCTATCAGAGAGAAAAGTCTGTTTTAGGAAATGAAAGACAAAAAATATATTGCCTTACTATCAGCTATTCATAGTACAGAAATGACAGAACTCGAAGGAAGAAACAAAACTATAAAATTCCAGTAGAGGTCAGTGACTACTGTTCCGTGAGTGGTTTTGCCAGAGTTAACCAATATCTAATAAGATATCCTGTAATCAAAGTAAGTGCATTAAAGTATTATAAAACATTTATTTGCACCAGTGAGATAGCTCAATGGCCTAAAGCACCCGCTTAGACAAGCTTAGGACTATGGCTTGATCCCTGGCACCACACGCTGTGCCAGCCCCACCTCCAGGGCAGGCTGCGGTGCCCACAAAGGAGGAAAACAAAACAACTCACGCATCTTCTGGATTAAACAATATGAAATTCACTTGTTACTTATTCAAAACTAGGGGGTTCAAAAGTCATTCACAATTTAGATTAAGTCTAATAGACCAAGTAATTGAAAAATGTGGAATAGCAAAACACCAACCAGGACGTATAGACAGTGACATCTTCACCGTTATGTTTAGTGGGTAGACAAGACATTTTATTGAAATTCTACCACCCACAGAAAAAAGGCCAGGCCAGCAGGACAGTATGAAGCGTGCTGTTCAAAGAAAGAACAACGCAAGAACTCAGAGAGACTGGACCCCTCTGTCCGGACTGCAGTGTTGTACTGTGTTCTGAATGTTTTAAGACGTAGCGTCACACACACACACACAAAAAGATACTCCATTACAGAAAAATTATTGAATAAATTTGATAAAGTTGTCATTTTAATATTTCTTATACAAAGTTACAAAAACACCACTGTGGTCAACCTGTACTTAAACAACTGGACTGCCATGTGGTTAAGCACTTCTGTCTCTATCAGCCTTCTCTGCAGGGCTCTCATGCTGCACGAGTGCTGCCCTCCTGGCACCGCTGGCCAGCCTGCACGCCTCTCCCGGGAGCCCGGGCCTCCTTGGCAGTTCTCTCTTTGTCCTCCACAGGCAATCACAGCCAGACCCGCAAGCTCCCTTCCCTCCCCGCCTGCTGCCTCTCTCTCCCTGTCAATTAGCACAGGCTGGCCCCATGTCCCCCATCCCACACACCTTCAAGGACTCCAGACTGGCTTTCTCTGCCGAGTCACTCTACTCAGGACCCACACAAAGCCCTATGGAACACATGGGGTCTCTGAGGGCCAGCCTATTCATATTTCTACTCATCAATCTATCATAAGAGGGGGCGGGAAGATTGAACGACCCCTCCAAGTCAGACTCTACTGTGACACAAAGCCTGCTCCCACCAAGCCCCTTGCCACAGGCCTGCTCTGTCCCAAACTCTCCATTGTTAGGACTCAGCCCTTAATCCTCTTCCTGCTATGGCCCCAACCAGCCCTGTCCTATGGCCACCTCCACCTGCCCAAGGACCCTGGGAGGAGCATTACTGGCCCTACTCTGGGCCTGTCCTGTGACATTTCACGATAGGCAAATAAATGCTTGTGGAGCTGTCATCACTCCCCACTGCAAAGTCCAATGCTGCATCTGGGACAGAGTGTCCCCAGCACCATGTGCTGGGTGCTCGCCACGGAGCAGGCCTGCTATCTAAGGAACACAGTCCTGGACCTGTGAGTGCTGTCTCATATCATTCTTCACTTCAACAACTAACTCACAAAAACACCGCTCCTGCCCACAAATGCCAGCCATCTCTACTACGGCTAAAAAGCCAAAGATAGGGGGTGCAGCCCAATATGTTTAAATTCCTACAAAAATTCCAGACAGGAAAAAATATGAAGCAAGCACAGACTCCAAGCCAGAAAGAGATTCGTGATCAGAGAATTTGCCACCTTCTGACCATAAAGCTCAGGCTTTTCTGTTCAAACACAGCTGAGGTGAGGTGCCAGGTATGGTGGCGGGTTAGGGCCACCAATTTTACAGGTGTGATGAAGAAATATGACTGCTTATGGTTTATACTACATGTCAGAGAACTCTAAATAAGTTATTTCATTAACTTTGTAAGACAGGGCATGGTCACACACATAAGATCCTGGCACGCACTCAAGACAAGCCTGGGCTACATAACGAATTCAAAGCCAGTCATAGCTACACAGCAAGACCCTGTATCAAAAATAATAAATACCCCTAAGATTGTTGAGTGTAGGGTTTTGAATTCACCTTAGGAGGAATTCACAGGCCTAAAATGAAAATCAATACACTAACCATAGAAATGGAACTTAAAATGTGGGAGTGACAGGGCCAGGGAGACGGCTCAGTAGAATAAGCACTTGCCTGGCAAGTGCAAGGGCCTGAGTTCAATCCCCAGTTCCGGAAAAAAAAAAAAATGTGAGAGTGAATTAATTCAAAATGAAAATGTATTCATATGTTCAACTCAAGTAAAATGGACATTAAAAAACAGTATTCTCCTTAACTAGACATATAATGCTTTTTCAAGTTAAAAATATTTAAACATGGGAAAAACATTTCCAACTTTCATAACTGAAAATCAATTTAAAAACTGTCATTCTTGGGCTGGGGAGATAGCTAGGCAATCTAAGCACCTGCCTGAGAAACACAAGGACCTGGATTCATACCCATTACCCCACATGCTGTGTTAACCCCCCCCCACCAACTAGGCGTGGTGGTACACACCTATAATCCCAGTGCTGGGGAAGCTGAGACAGGAGGATCACTGTAAGTCTGAACTGTATAGCAAAACCCTGCACCAAATAAATAAAATTTTTATTTTATTTTATTTTTTTATGTATTTAGTAGTGTCGACAGGGTCTCACTACCCAGATCAGACTTGCAGTGATCCTGTTTTCGGCCTCAGAAGAACTAGGATTACAGGCATGCGCCACCACGCCCAGTCTCAATTGCTGTCTCAGAGCACCCTGGGGGCAGGGCCAGCATGGTACTTTAGTCCTCTGAGCTATCTGGCCAGCCTTAGATTTTTTAAACTGTCTTTCTTTATAAGCATAAACATTCTTCATTGAAAATAACTATAATTTTTTGGGACCCTCCACCACACCATTCATTCCCAACTTGCTAATAAAATAGGGCCACTTACATGGAGCCTCTACAGTGTCTGACTTCCAAAATGACTTGGGACAACAAACATGTTCCAGTGATGAGCTACCTCCATCTCTGTGACTAACTAAGGCCAGGTACAAGAGCAAGGCCCACAAAGATGGTTTCCACAACATCTTGGCCTCAGAGCTGGCCCCAAAGTGGTTAAAACACTGCATGAGCTCCTTCAGAATGACAGCTATTACAAGGATGTGCTACTTACTTTGCACCATCGAATACGATGGACTTGACTTGCCCACACTGTCTAAAGAGAGACTGCAGCTGCTTATAGTACAGGAATCCATAGGGAGGAATGTGCTTCAACTGTAAGACAGAGCCAGGATGGTGGTTAGAGCTGTCACTCGTGGAATAAGGGAATGGTCCCAGTGCTGGATCTTGGAGCTGCTGCTCACCATCCTAATGAGCAAAACCACGGTTTACTCTCTTCTACCATAACAGATAAACTTGGTCAGTCAGGACATTAAATGGCTTTAGATTATAACTAGGTTCTAGTAATTATAGTACATTCAATAAAGATTAATTCTTCCCCTGCTAAACTAGCATTACATGCAGCCTCGGAAGGAATCTGAGGCAGGAGGATTGGGAGTTTGAGTCCAACCTGGACAATTTAGTAACTGAGCAAGACCTTATATCGAAATTTTAAAAGGGCTGTCAATGCAGCTCAGTATGAAAGCCTTGGGTTTAATCCCCAAGACTCCATATTATGCAAAAATAAAGCAGTGAACAGTCTAATTAATAGCAAAATTGAGATCTCTATTTCTGTATTATTTTACCTGAAAATAATTGAGCTATCACATATCTAAAAAAGATTTAATGGGGAGCCAATTAAAGAAAAGCACACCACTCCTGTGCAAGGTGTCTGCTTGTCGGGGCTTCATGAACCCTGCCACACGGGGCCCCGCCTGGCAGCCAGGCCCTGCTCATCCTGGGGCAGCATACCAGTTAGGGCGCAGCTTAGACACAGGACCAAATTTGCTTCCACCTCATCCATCCCCAAAGCTGCGTAGTTCCTTAAGAAATCAGGGAATCACCTGCACAGTAGGGTGATGATATACCTTCCATTCCTGTAGCTCAGAGATAGCTTCCCACAGAAGTGCTACGCAAGCCAGCTGTAACTTAGCTCTACAATGCCCAGTTACTAGCTTTTGGCCCCCAGAAGGCATGGAAACCAGGTAACTGGTGATGGAAGGACACAGTGTCTAAGACAAGGTTTCTAAGGGCCCCTCCATGATGCACAGCTGAAGAAAGGCCACCACTGAGGGGACAAGAGTGACAAAAAGTCACCAAAGGCCTCAAGCCCTGATAAACAGAGTGCCGACCCCAGCTCATGCCCCTTCTGTGCTGCAGAAGCCAGTGGCTGCCCCTTTGGGCGAAAGCCTTGTGCTGGCACCAGTGGGGTCCCACAGTGCTCCCCGACCCAGGTCCTCACAGGCCTGCCCTTGTGGGTGCAGCACAAACATAACAAGGCCCAGAACGGGCACGCGGTGACGAGCGCCGGCTACACACGGGGAACCAGCCACCCGGTGCCTCCAGCTCCAGGATCAGACTCAGGCTGACGCCAGCGGAGCAGGCTGGCCAAAGTCCGACTCCAGGAGCCCGCGCTCTGAGGGGGGCGGGGCTCACACTGTGCGCTGCCACCGCCAGGACTGCGCTGCTCACTAGCGCCCTCCAGAGCGTGCACCAGGCCTTCCCGCTCAGACCTCAAGGAGCCCCAACTCTGAATTTTAAAGCAAATAAAATAAAGGCCAAGCGGCTCCACAGCCAGCTCAGAGGACCACTGATTTAAACCATACCACAAAGCTGCCAAACAATGTCACTTTGTTTTGTGTTAAAAATTAAGTTGCTAATAAAATGTTCCTAAGGGTACAGAGAAATGCCCGAAAGCCTGCCAAGCAGCCCGTGATGTAGTCGTCTTTGCACGAGCACACCCGTCCTCCAGGCCTTCTTCTAAGACTGGGTCTGTGAGAAGGGAGGAAAAGGGCCCGGGAGGTGGCTCAGTGGAACAAGTGCCTCCCTGGCAAGCGCAAAGGACTGAGTTCAATCCCAGGAGGAAAGAAAGCTGAGGGCTGAGGAGCAGCGTCTGAACCAAACACACACAACCCCAACTGTGCTTACAAAAGGGATCACCGTGCTCTATGCAGACCCCTTGGGGAGGTGGGCTTGGCCCCACTCTGATGGCTCTGCACCTACCACGATGGTTGTCTTAGGGTCTTTGCCAGCCAGCTCCCTCACTGCCATCTCCTCGTCAGGCTGTCCAAAGGTAAAGTAATTGGGGTAAAAAGCACCTGCCAATACGACCTAGAAGAGAAGCTCATGTTCATGAGGGGACAGCACTTCACCAGCTGTCTCAGCAGTGTGTGACTCTTACCCCATCAAGTCAAAGATGGTTACTGTTCGCATGGAAACAGGGCCTCCCACCTGCCAGCTGCCACACCCCATGACACCTCCTACAGCACCCTCCCTTCACCCCAGAGAATGAGACTCAGGGAATCGATGGTCCGAGCAAGGGTACACCGTCACATGTACCCTCCCTCCGATGGATCGGACATCTTCCCAGGTGTGTAGACAGAACTTCAGTTCAGGCAGCTGGCATCTAAACTTCTAAAAGGCACTTGTGAAGAGAACCTTCTACATTACCCATGAAGGCTGTCCCAGCCTGACAGCCATTTTATACTCAGAAAGCATCCATATTCCCAGCATGCCCAGCTCACAGGTTTCCTCCTCAAACCCAATTCTGTAGGCCTCAGCCAACTCAGAAACCCTACAGGGGGGATTCTGCACATGCCAGGACATACTCCCCTACAGAACTCCTATGGTTCTGTCCACAGCTCTTCCCCTCAACCCATGCCTCCAGGGTAATGGGAGAGAACAGCCATGTGCAGGGACTGCCTCCGGGACACCTCCACTTTCTGAAAGCTCCAGGGAGTGAGTGAGTCAGTTGGTGCTCCCCAGAAATACACGCAGGAAGGAGAAGCAGGCCTGCATCATAGGCTACACACCAGGGCGTGTCAACAAGGAAAGAGGGGAATGGCTCCCACTTTCTAAACAGTGTGAACACAGGGGACTCGAAACCTGCCCTGAAGCCAGGCTGGTGGCTGCAGTACCCCTCTTCAACCACAGGCCTGAGCAGCCCCGAGGCATACCTGCAGGATGAAGCGCTGCTTATGCGGGTACTCAGGGTCTAAGACAGGCCGCTGTGGGTCCACATACATGTTGAACTGTGAAACTCTACTCTTCAGTTCTTCATACAATTCAGCCACCTAAGAAAGCACATTGAAATCTGCTGTGAAAACACTAGAAAAGTCGTGCACACTGTGGAGAGCCTTAGCACTTGGGCCCCGACCCTCAGCGCACCTGGACACCTGTAAGCACACCGACACAGTCAGGGGATGAGGAGGGCATAAACGTGACATTTTACTGAGAGAGTTCTTACCACTGTACACAAATTTAAATTGGAGGTAAGCAGATGCTTGCATCTACACATCCACTAAACCTGAAGATCTATATAAAATGACTTACTGAATAAAAATAATTTCAACAAGAATGTTTTCAAAAGAGAAACCAAAAGCTATCAATGAAATAAAAAACAATACTTTTTTAAATTTGCTGCTCAGTGGAAGAGGACAGGGTGGGTGTGAGAGACGTACTATGTTTATGTGCAAATCCCCAAGATGACTGCAATCATTATGGATCATAAACATGCACTACCAGGCCCCAAACGCTTTTATGGATGAGTTCTATCAATTTAAAATAAACACACTTCCAGCTACTACACAGTTCCCTAACGGTCCTGGGCACAGAGAGACACTCACCCTGTGGGGGCGGTACCAGCCCTTGCTGGCCTGATCCTCGCAGGTATCCATGTGTGCACACACAATGCTCTCCCACACCATAAGCCACTAGCCAGTTCCAGTTAGGATACACTTACAGAAATTCTAGAGAAAACACTGGCTGACAAAACCCAGCAGTGTTTTCAGAGAAAATACTCCAATCAAGGAGGTTTACTCCAAGAACACAAGAAACCCCTGACAGACTTAGTTGTATCAATCAGTTAACAGTTTTGAAAAGACTATATACTTATTTAGATACAGAAGTATCTGACCTGATTAACACCCCGCTCCTCATTAAACAACATGAGGGAATGTCACTTGAAAGTGATACTTTAGGGACATGGCAGTTGTCATGTTTAAAAGTTAAGCCAGTTGGTTGGGCCAGGCATGGTGGCGCATGCCTGTAATCCCAGCACTCGGGAGGCTGAGGCAGGAGGATTGTTGTGAGTTCAAGACCAGCTTGAGCTACAAAGTGAGCTTAAGGCCAGCCTGAACTGCATAGTGAGACCCTGTCTCAAAAAGACAAAAAAAAAAAAAAAAAAAAAAAAAGAAAGAAAAAGTTAAGCCAGTCGGCATTCCTGCTGGAAGAAGAACACTCAATGCAACCCTGTGCACTGCTGGCATTCGGCCTGATAAATCAGTGTTCTTGGGCTAATTTAATCAAATTTTACCTTACCTCTCTAATTCTCTTGATTTGAATGTAATGCGACCGTCCCCAGTCAAGTTCATCCTTTAAACACATCAAAGCATAACATTCAGAGTCAAAGTGATACATCTCCCTGCTAATTTGAGACCAATGTAGACAAATGCCACCCAACAGCACTCTCGAATGGCCACGGCACATGCCTAAGTCACCAGCTGCTTCTAATTTACACTGACACTCGGAAGCTTAGGCCCAACTTCACACACTGTACAGGGAGAGGTCTGCTTTCCTATGTGTTCCCCTGTCCCAAGAGTGAAGCAGATACAGCCTGACTAGGCTGGCAAAAACACGGGACTGATGGTGCACCAGCAAGGACACACAGGCTGAAAGTTTACAGGGCCACAGCTTTTTTTAATCCTGGTGTTTGGGGTTGAATCCAGGTCCTCACACTTGGAACTAGGCAAATGCTCTGGCACTGAGCTCCAGCATGGATTTTTCTTTTTTTGTTTTTAACCAGGAATCAAACCCAAGCCCTTGCTCTTGCCAGGCAAGTGCTATACTGCTGTTAACCACCAGGGCCCATCTCAGCTTGTGTTTCGGCAATGTCTTGCTAAATCATCCAACCCAGCCCTTAACTTGCCTCCTGGCTCACTTTCCCGAGAAGCTGGGTGTGTGCTGCAAGGCCAGGCTGAGGGCACTGTCACGGGCAGCGCACATGCTCCCTGGAGGAGGCCCACGAGCCACCTAGCTGTGGCCTAGCCAGCCAGGGCGAGCCACAGCTTTTGGATCCTATTATGCTTAGGAGAACAAATATGACCAAAAAAGAAACAAAATGGAGACCGCTGGACTAAATTCTACATAAAATAAAAGCAGCAACACCAGGCGTGGTGGCGCAGGCCTGTGATCCCAGCACTCGGGAGGCTGAGGCAGGAGGATTGTGGTGAGTTCGAGGCCAGCCTGAGCTACAAAGTGAGCTTAAAGCCAGCTGAACTGCACAATGAGACCCTGTCTCAAAAAGACAAAAAAAAGCAAAAGCAGCAAAGGCTGCAGGGCGCTTACTCTGAACGGCATGGGCCGCCCACACCCATGGGCAGGTGGTGGGCAGAACTATGGGCTGGCACAGTGCTGCTCAGCAGGCTGGCCGTGGGCCGAGCCAAAGACCTGTGCCGGGGACAGGCAGGCCTTAGCACCACGGAGTAGGTGCACTGCTGAGACTGGGAACGAATCCCAGGCAACCCCATGGCTTGCAACTGTGCCCGGAGACGGCAAGGGAGCTTGACCAACCTTCGGATGCCGCAGCTCTCCCCGCTGTCGACAAGCCTGCCACATCTACAAGGAAATGACTGGTTTCAAAATAATGTACTGATTATTGCTTAAAGTTCCAGTTTCAATACACTGAGCACAGAACATTTATCAATTTAATGTTCTCAATCAGTTTCATGAAACTGGCTCCCACCTCCACCCTGCTCTTCTTTGCCCAGTTAGTTAATAATGGAGGAAGGTGGCCTGAAGCATCTCACTGCCTCTGTGTCTGAGGGATGGAAAGGCACTGGCAGTCTGGGGCAGCTACCTCGCCACTGCAGGGGGGAGCACGGGAGTGTGCCACCATGCCCAGGCACTCACTTTGAACGCCTCCACGAGTGCAAGGCAGTCACTGTTACTGCTGCCAGAGAAGTTCAGTTTGTTCCTGCACACAGAGAACATAAAAGTCACTTGACAGCATTAAGACAAGGTGACCCCTATGGCCGAATGTTACACACCTGTATCCATCAAGATGCTGCTGAAAAGGCATCACAAAAAAATTCTTCAATGAAAGAGCTGCGGCTAGCGGAAGACACAGACAAGGAAGGTGTTGGGGCGGCTCCGTGAACGCCTGGGGCCTCGACCAGCCTCACACTTACCGATGATGAGACATTCGTCCAGGCACCCAAACACATGTCCCAGCACTATGAGTTTGCCCAGATGCTGGCTGACAGGGAGCTGGGCTAACACTCTTCCCAAGAAGGTCAACTCGCCGTCATGGGGGTTTTCATCTTCTCTTTGCCCACTGACTGCAAGTGCTCCCACCTGTGTAAAATCAATCAGCGCTGTTAGCTCTGATCCATCTGCACCCTGATCCGTCTTGAAGCAGAGAGCACAAAACAGGAAGATCGAAGTTCGGTGAACAGTACTCTAAAGATGCCAAAGCCAACTTACACATGGCTGGTGCCACCACACACACACAGAACAAGTTCTTCTGAGACAAGGTCTCATGGCGCAATGTAGGCTGACCTTGAACTCACTTCGGTAACCCAGGCTGGCCTCTACCTCCTGGAAATTTCTATCTCAGCCTTCTGAGTGCTGGGATTACAGGTGTGCACTTCCATGCCCAGCCCACAAAATACATTTAATTTGCTCTTCTCTGTTTCACTGTTTTTGTTTTTTAATGTTCCCAGTTAGGATCTTACTACACAGCTCGGACCCAGTGATCCTATTTTCAGCCTCCCCAGTGCTGGGATTACAGGAGTGTGCCACCATGCTCAGACTCAGTTGCCAGCTCAGCGCGCCCAGTGTAACTCTGGTCGCTGCACTTGCCTAAGCAGGTGCTCAGTCCACTGAGCTATCTCACTGGCCCCTGCTTTGCAGTTTTGAAAAAAGTACATTGGGAGGTAACAGGGGGCTCACAAATCTCCTCTTAGCTCGCAGTTTAACAAATACAGCACACATGGTAATCAGTGATGACCCAACAAATACATTATAGTCATTCGCCAGAGAAACTTAAACTAGGTACCATTTTGCATCTGTATACACAGAATAGTTAGGAAAGATACACAGCTGTTTTCTCTTAATTCAATGAGAAGAAAGATTTGTATTAATGCTGTTTGGACAGGATATCATGTCCGCCTCTTGTACTATGAATAACCACTATGAAGACAATAATATGCAATGTATTAATTATTGAAACTGTCCTGTTAATTGGTTTTCAAACTGTCTCATTGCTGTTTCTGAATAAAATTAATAAAAAAGAAAAAGAAACTTAAACTAGGCAATAAAAAACTTTCTTTAACTCAACAAAGTTTATTTCACAGAAACTCTGGCAGGTTTCTTGAGTTGCAGCATCGGAAGCACAAAACCCACAGCCCCAGCAGCGTGTGGACCAAGACACAGTTGTCCTAAGGCCAAGACTGCACACTGCTAGAGCACAGGGTGCGCCAGGAGAGGGCCATGAGTCCACAGCAGGAAGAGCAGAGTCTCCAGCGAGGGGCAGGGGCTAGGACGGGGGGAGGGGCAGAGGGACAGGGAAGAGCTGAGCAACAGCAGGAGGAGATGCGCACAGAGGGAAAAGGGAGTGGGTCTCAGCAAGCCCTGGCCTGGAACAGAGCTGTCTAAACAACAGGCATGGACCGAAGGCATCCTTCAGTTGGCAGAGGCTTTTTAATTTTGAAGAGTAAGAACAAAAGCAAAACAAATAGCAGATACAAAGACAGAGTCAGGGTAACATAGAACAATACATGTTACAAATTTTCAAAACAAGAATAGCAAATTAACAATGGCTATTATATTACCTATTTTTACTGTCAAATCTGTTGCTCAGATCAACAGACATAGTTGTGCAAGATTGGATAAATAGGGCTGGGGAGATAGCTCAGCTGTTTAAGCACCTGCCCGACAAATGCAAGGGCCCGGGTTCAATCCCCAGTACCACATGCTATGACGGTCCCTTAACTCCAGGTGGTAGTGAGATCCTATACCAAATAAACAAATTAATAAAAGATTAATAAAAGATTGGGTAAATAACTGAATATTAACACTTGCTTTCAATAAACCTTGATTTTTTTGTTTTTTACTTTTTAAATGTATTTTAAAGAGAATATAACTATAATTGAAAAGGATCAGAAACAGCTCACATTTAGAAGATCAGGAGAAGTACTCAACTGTGGTTTTTCTATCACACTGCGTTGCTGTCCTCAACGCAGTTGCTTAGATCCCAGTATCAGCAGAGTTAGTCGAAGTGAAAATTCTAAACATTAACTGCTATTTTCAAAACAACTGATGGAAATTATTAGTACAATAATAGCAGCCCAAGCCGGGCATGGTGGCGCATGCCTGTAATCCCAGCACTCGGGAGGCTGAAGCAGGAGGATTGTTGTGAGTTCGAGACCAGCCTAAGCTACAAAGTGAGCTTAAGGCCAGCCTGAACTGCATAGTGAGACCCTGTCTCAAAAAAGACAAAATAATAATAATAATAATAATAATAATAATAATAATAGCAGCCCATATATATATATATATTTTTTTTTTTTTTTTGCATGATTGTTAACAGAGGCTTTTTCAAGCACATTCTGATAATGTACAACCACTAAAACGCCTCGAAGATTACAAAAGGTAGGTTCCCCTACTAACAAAAGCCATGGCCTTCCCTACCATTACTGTATTCTGCATTCCAAACAGCCCTACCTCCTTTAGCAAAAGGACGGTGCGCTCGATGTCACTCAGACGAGGCGGAGAAAGGGCAGTTGCCAGCAGAGCTCTGGGCTCACCCATGTCAAGTAACTTCACTTTCAATACTGTGCTTCCTAATGGACAGCGCTGAGGAGAATAAAACCAGTTAAAAAAGAGAAGTTAAGCCGGGCGTGGTGGCGCATGCCTGTAATCCCAGCACTCGGGAGGCTGAGGCAGGAGGATTGTTGTGAGTTCAAGACCAGCCTGAGCTACAAAGTGAGCTTAAGGCCAGCCTGAACTGCACAGTGAGACCCTGTCTCAAAAAGACAAAAAAAAAAAACCAAAACAAAAAAGAGAAGTTAACCTGTTCACATGACTGGTGCTCTAGACTGGAAAAAGGAAAAGAGAGGAGAAAACATTAAGAAAAGTGGGAGTGGAGGGGAACAGCAAAGACAAAGAAGTGAAATAAAGAAAAAAAACACAAGGGAAAGGGCAGCAATGAGAAAGGCACGAAAAGCAGGGAGACAGAAAGCAGAAAGAAAGAAGCCGCTCCACAATTACTCACTACAAAAGGCAACAGAAAACAACAGCGCTTAAGGCTGACGCTCTCATGGAGTCAGCAGCTACCAAAGAACACTGCTCCTTAGGAGATAGGCTGCTGGGGACACCACTCGGGCTCTTCCTGTCTCTCTCCTGGACAGGTGCTTTATATCCCTCAATAAATACATTCTGCTCATGAAAAAAAAAAAAGGAAAGAAAACTGGGGGAAGGGAGGGTGCCCACCACACAGTGAGCCAGTGCTGTGATTACAGACAAGCTCCGTCAGTGCTCTTCAGAGGGGGTAAGACCTATGTGCCATTAACATTAAACTGTTCAGTAACTTGCTTATCCATAAAAACATTAACCTTGACAACAACCAAAGCACATTACCAACATCTCTGGCACGACATAATCAGGAATGCACTTCTCCCAGAAATCCCGAGGCACCAGTCGGTAACAGTAGCCTTTGGACACTCGTCCAGCACGGCCTGCAAACGAGAGAAACTCAGCACCACTTGGCATGAGTCACCTGAGAGCGCAGAGCAGAAGACCAGCT
This sequence comes from Ctenomys sociabilis, assembly GCA_004027165.1. Lineage (NCBI taxonomy): Eukaryota > Metazoa > Chordata > Mammalia > Rodentia > Ctenomyidae > Ctenomys > Ctenomys sociabilis. The sequence continues at coordinate 10,660 of PVKA01024274.1, read as the reverse complement.
GTTAAACAGTAAGTAGGAAAGCAGCATTATCTTCTACAAGAACCAGTCACTCAGAACTTCAGAATAAACTAGCATATGTATTAGTAAGTTGTTCTAAATTTATTCAAGTACAAGTATCCTGAAAAGAATAAGCTAAAATCAGATTAAGTTCTGACTTCTACTCAGTGATCAGCCTTATAAAATCCAATATATATTTCTGCTTGTTTGTTTGTCTGCAACAGGGTCTTGCTATGCATTTAGGCTAGGCTTGAACTCACTGTGCAGCTGATACTGATCTCTAACAGCCATCTTCCTGCCTCAGTCTCCAGAGTGCTGGATTACAGGTGTGTGCCACCATGCCCAGTTCCAATGCATATTTCTTTAAAAACATAAAAGCAAAACAAATGACCCAAATATGGCAGCACAGGTTTATAATCCCAGCACTTGAGAGGCTAAAGCAAGAGGATGACAAACTCAAGACTCAAGACAGCCTAAGCAACTCAGCAAGATCCTTTCTCAAAAACTAAAAATGGGCTGGGGGTGTAGCTCAGTGTGAAGGTCCTAGAGTCAATCCCCAATACCATAAGGTCTGTGGAGACAGCTTAGCATCTAAGCGCCTGCCCGGCAATGCAAGGACCCAAGTATGATCCCTGGTACTGCATGCCGGGCCACCGGGCCACTGTGCCAGGTGATGGCACACACATGTGAGGCTGAGACAGGAGGATCACTACGAGTCTGGGCTTCATACAGGACCCTGTACCAAATAAATAAATAAATAAGTACATAAGTTTTGTTTTTTTTTTTAAAGAACACATAAAGAAGGGATAGGGCTGGCAAGATAGCTCAGCAGTCTAGAGAGCCTCCCAGGGACCGCGGTTCAAGCCCCAGCACCACATACCATGCCAGCTCCTCACCGCAGAGCCAGCTGAGCTCACACCCCACCCCCGCGAAAAAAGAATCCGTGATGTGTAGCGAGACACTGTAATAAATAAAGGAATTTAAAAAATAAAAAAAAATAAAAAAGAAGGGATAGAAGGGGGAAGGGAGAGGAAAAAGGAGGTGAAGGGAAGAAGAAAAAAAATAACCTTGACTTCATATGTAATAGAAGCCACAATATTCTAAATAACTGTATTTCCTGTGAATACACAGGTTCCTCCTCATAATAAGTAGAATTCTTGCAGCTGATGACAGACATTACAGTTCATCCAGAGGAATGATGCATGTGCACTGATCAGAGACAGAAGGGGCCACTCCCATCTGGCTATCTAAAATCTCTGCAAGTGTCCTCCAGAATGGCCTTCACACCACCTGACTGCAGATGCACTTGCAAAAACCTAGAACCAAGCTCAGCCCACAGAGCCCACGCCACAAACCAAATGCAGTGTTCTCAGGAATTTGGATGGGGGCTCAATAAACATAGTTTTCAAAAATAGGGTGACCCAGGAGGTCCTTCCCCACTGTGAGGTCGGGAAACACTGAGGGTGCTGGCCATCTTCTCCACACCCTCCAAGCCCTATCTGCAAATAAAAGTAGGTTTAAGTAGAAGACCTCAAGATACCTATGAAAACAAAGCCCTCCTAGAGCTAATTAACGAACTCATCAAAGTTGCGGGATTACAGACCAATGGCAAGGAGGCTATCTCTCCCTGAAAGAATCACCCCAGGTACCAGGCAACTAGAAGTCACTATCATAGTCCAAATTCCACCCAAGTTATGCAAACTAGCTGCACCCATCACAAAATACCCAACATCCATAACGGAACAAGCGCTTTGATGAAGCTCTGGGCTCAACGTAAAGGAGGAGTGGCTTAATGTGGCTCAGGGCTCAGAGATTCTGGCAATGTTTCGATGGCTTCAGATGAAAATATCATGGCAAAAGAGAGCTGCCCACTGCATGGCAGCCAGGAAGCACAGAGAGGCCAGAGGAGCCCAAAACAAACTACACACTTCACATCACACCCCAGGGACCCGCCCCTCCCAGCCAGGCCCCACCTCCAAGAGCACACGCAGCGAGAACTCCTAATAAAATACTCCCCCCACAGCACCCTCCAATCCAGACACCTTGCAGAAGCTTCACTTCTGAGCACACAAGACTGCAGGAGACAGTGTCGATCCAAACATACATTTGGCCTCAGAGGGCTCGTGTCCACCACATTACGCAGTACGTTAGGGTCACTCCGAGCTGCCAAAATCTTAACAGTGCCAGCGCCACTGCACAGTCCAGCTCTCAAGTCTCCCCTGAGGCTGGACGCCAACTCTGAGCTGTGAGCATCGCCAGCTGGCTGCGTCTGCACCACACCTTCACTCCCATTCTTCCAGTTTCACATACTGCCTGGCCTCCCAGGCCTCCCTCTGAGATCTAGCTGGAGGCCTCCGTGAATGGGTGCCATACGGGTGCCATGCAGGTGTGCGTCCAGCGTGACCTCTGAGCCCCTTCTTGATGGGACATGCACTCATTTCCTAGGAGGCTCTGAACAGCGGGCCCTGTGGCTCTCTTCTCCAAGGAGGTCTTTCAAAGCAGTTTATCCCTCCATTCCCTTAAGCCTCTGATGGGTGAGTTCTGGCCAATTCCTGAGACACCTTTAGGCATTCTTCTTCCGGGCAGACACTGTGCCGCTGAGCTATGTCCATGGCCCAATGCCAATCTTTTTAGCAACCATAGTTTCTATGGCCTCATTCTGCGAGCCCTTTCTGGTGAAAGTGCAAAGCTTTTACATTCTTTGGCTATTGGTCTGAATTTTCACTGAAAATCTGACTTAAAGTTCCTGTAATACTCATGCCACAGCCTGAACACTGGGATGCCTTGATATTCTCTCTGGCAAATCAATTAGTCTTCCATTTTAAAATTCAGCCTCACACAAAATCTCAGGAAATAGACAAAACATATGTGGATAAATTGTTTGGCAAAATGATACACCCATGACCTCAAGTCCAGTTTCCAAACAGAGTTCTTGTTCACATCTGAAAGCTCAAGATGCTGGTCTTCACTGTCCACACTCCTATCAACTTTTGGTCTTCTGAGCTTTGGCCAGAATCTCCCAGCAACCTGTGCTCCCTCTGCTTACAGTATATTAAGGCACTCCTGATGTCATCTTCAAGCCTTTCTAAACTCTTCCCACAATCCAGCTGCAAAGGCTTCTGAACTGCAGAGTCAGCAACAACTCCACTGTCATAATACTTCTCTGTATTAGTCAGTTCCCATCACTGGGACAAAGCACCCTACACCTGCAACTTGAAGGAAGAAAAGTTCATGTGGGCTCACATCTCTAAGGATTCAGCCCATGGCTGGTGGGCTCCAGGGCAGAGGAGAGCTGCTCGCCTCACAACAGCCAGGAAGCAGCAAGAGAGAGAAGGGAGGAGCATGGCGGGGGGGAAGCAGGAGCTCTTCTGCAAAGGTGTCACCCAGCTCTTCCAAGCGGGCCCACTCACTAATGGCACATTTAGCCAGCAACCGGTCAATGCCCGACGCACTGACGAGCACATGCCGTGTGGTCAAATCACCTCCCCAAAGCCCTACTGCTGAGACTTATGGGGGGAATCTCAGACCGACACCACGCGCAGCACTGGCCAATCCTGAGCCATCTGCCCTCCGTGCCTTGCTCTTCCCAGGAGTCCCGCGGAAGGCCACATCTCGACTTCCTCCCCCTTTGCTCCCTTCCCAGCCCCTGACTACACAGAATCTCTTCCCTGTGACCTCAGTGGTTGCAGCACTTTTTGTCTCTGCCTCCATGTACAGTGAACTTCATTTTCTGAGTCCCTCCTGTGTCTCTGGCAGTGAGCACATCTCACCGACTATCACAGATGTAAGAGAAGGGAGGCTCTGTGGTGCGGAGCCACTAGACATCCACCAGTAGAGAAACAAATCTTGATCTAAAGCTCACGCTATATTGTGCAACTTATTGAAGTGTAAACTGATAGAAAACAGATCCTGGATCAAAGTGAAAACTATGAAATTATGATAACACACACAAGAGAGCTGGGCATAGTAGTGCTCTCCTGTAATCACAGCTACTTGAGGGAGGAAGGTTACAAATTCAGCGCCAACTTGGGCAACCTAGCAAGACCCTGTTTCAAAATTTTAACATATTTTCTAAATGGTTGGGTAGGTAGCTCTGTGGTAGAGCACTAGCCCAGCATGCACAAAGCCCTGGGTTCAATCCCCAGAATAAGAAAAAAAGAGAAGGGGCACAAGAGAAACCTGCAGAATCCAGAGCTACAGAGAAGCACAGGAGCCCTCCAAGGCAGGCCTTTGCAGCAGTGCATGAGTTGTGTGTCCAGATCACACAGACCTATACACACACAGCGTGCGTGCTCCTACCTGAGGCCTGCAGTCAGCGTGCTGTGCTACACATGCCTAAGACACTTCGGAAGAGAACTGCAGGAAGCAGAGGAAGAACGCAAGGGACTCTATGCTGTTTGTGCCACTTTCTATAAACAAAAAAATGTGTAACAAATATTTTCTAACTATAAAAATTTTAAACATACAAAAAGGTAGAAAAGTACAATCTCAAAACTGCACCCACCACATTACTTTTAATGTTTTTGCACACTTATTCCTAGTTGTTGTTCCTAAGCCTAGCTTTCCTGGGCTCAGAGTCAGGGCAGCAGATTAGACAAGGTGCGATGACCATCTCTCAGTGTTCTCTTTCCACCTGTGTAGCAACACCCAGCTCCGGCCCCTTGCGGCAATGAGACCCTCTCTGTGGCCAGGACAGGGCAGCGCCTGCCGGCTCTGGCCCAGGCTACTCAGGACAGATGATGTAACAACTTGGTGAAGAATGAGAGCTGAAGAAGATTTCTAGGCCAGTCCCATGGGTCTACAACCCCTGCATCTTAGAAGGCAGACAACAAGGTGCTGCATGCTCATCTCTTGCTCGTTATGAGGACTGAGTGAGGAAACAACTCACTGAGGAAAAAGCCTGCTCCTGTGTGCACTTCTCTATGCTGCCTCATTTCTGACTCCCAGAAGATGCACCTGGAAGGGCCTTACCCGGCCCTCTGGAAGGCCCCCTGCTGAGCACATCTCAAACACAGGGACACCACGGAGCAGTGTGCTAGCCCACCATGAACGCGCCTCCACTGTGGCCTACGCATCCCGCCCCACCAGCCCCACAGCTTCATCCCTGCCGAGCAGTACGTGCAGACGGCCAAGCATGTGCTGAGCTCCCGCAGAATCCATCTAGGAGAAACGCCTAGAATCAGCAAAGCCAGAAGTCGGAGGAAGGCTTGTCAAAACGTAAGGAAGAGTTGCATTCAGCATTCTATCTATGGACCAAAAAATTTAAATCTCACTGAAAAACAAGAGTGCTGAGAAGCATGACATGGCAAAGGAAACCAAATCTGTGCCATTTTGTACCCAAGTGCCATTTTAAAGGTTAAATTTATGTTCCCTTAAGTTTGTTTCTTGTACATGCTGTCACAGCTGCCTAACCCAATACCACCCCAGGTTTTGTCACAAGACCCCTTGTTCCCTATGTAAAATGTCAAACACCTTTGTCCCTTTGTCACAAGCTAAGCCTATGCTCAGAGTATTTCTGTGACTGCGCTAAATCATATGCAGAAAAATTAACCAACCCCCTCGGGCTAGAGTGAGATCCAGAACTAAAGCTCTAACTACTCTCCCAAGCCCCACTCTTCGAGCTCAGCGCTAGGTCACGTGCTGGATGCCCACCGCCAGCTAACACATCTGTCTCTCCATCCAGCCTCCACAGGTGACTCAATACCACATCTGTCCTTTATACCCAATGACGCCACATAATACACTGCGTTTCAGGACCCTCTGACTACATGAGATGTTGACGTTGAAATTTAAAACTGGTCCTAACAAAGCACACAAGTCAGAGCAAGCATGGAGAGCTGACGCTCGCAAGACACTGCCTGTGCCGTGGCCCGCGAGTCCTCTGGGCCCACCACAGACGCCTTACCTTTCCTCTGGTTGCAGCTGGTCTTAGAGGCCCAGCTCAGTCGCAGACTCTGATAATTGGTGTCTTCATCACAAACCAAGGTTCTAGTCAGACAAAAATCTATAACTGTCATTTGAGAAAAAGGAATGTAAACAGTAGGCTAACACCACACAGGACTATCGCATAATAAATCACAAAGCACACTGAGAAAACACAGGTGGGAGCCAGCATGCGTGCAGGAGCCTCTGCGAGTTGCTGGGGTCGCTACTGCCCAGAGCAGGGAGCCCAGTCTCCTTCTTGCTGAACACTGGGAGTCTCTGGGCACAAAGAATACATAACCCTAATGCCCACCATACCCTAAGAAGGGCCCACCAGGAGGCCCAGGCCCAAAACTGATGGTCACCCGAACACTATTACAGCAGAAATAGAGACCAGCAGTTCATGCCCTGAGAGCAAATCCCGGGTCTGCGTCTGTCTCTCTCTGCCTGTGTCTGTGTGCACATGGGGAGACAGTGCACCTGGTCTCCACGCTCCTGGGTCATCACTGCCGGGCACAGGTGGTGGCTGCTCCCTACCTCACGGCTCTCTGCCCCCCACCCCATCACCCCTCCCTGCGACTGCGCTCCTCGACTGCACCCGTGATGCCCACCCCAGCCCCCAGCTCCTTGTCCTCTCACAACCCTAGTCCTCACCTCATCTTCAGAGTTCACAACCCCCTAAACAGCACCGGCAACGTTCAGCTCACGAGGCCTGGAAGCCTCCACCCCAACAGCCCCGTCCTCCCCATCTTCCCATTGGCGCCCCCACCTCTACCAGCGTCACTCAACTTCCCTCTGGGAGCCGGAACTCCTCTTCCCTCAGCCTACTCTTGGAACTCCATCCTGGCCATCCTTCTCCTAGGACCTAAAGATGTCCTTTGTCACTTGTCCCTCAGTCCTGCCTGGCTTCCCTCCTGGCCACCCAAGCACAAGTTCAGGGACATGGTGCATGTCACTTTGTATCCCTACTGCTTCTACTTTGCCCTAGATCTGACAACTCTCTCCCTAGCCCGTACAGCCCTTGGGGTGACAAGGGGAAGACCCAGCTGGCCCCTCCTTCCCAGCAGCCTGCTGCCCACCCACCCGCTTGCTCTGGAGCGTCTCACACTCTGCCTCTCTCCGCTAAGGGCCACCATGACCAGAGCCCTACCCTAAGTCGCCATGAGTGCTCTCCCAGGCTATCAGATCCCCTCTCTTCTCTTTCCCTCCTTGGCCTCCCTGCAGTCTATCCCCAGCACAGTGCTGTAACTAATCTTTAGGCTAGGCGACATCTATTCTCAAAGCTGATGGCTCAGGATGACACTCTGACCCTCCTGGGCCCTCACACCACGGACTCTCTAGCCCTTTCCTCCTGGCCTGCGCTCACATCCTTGCCGCCTGAGGGTGCTAACCATCCTATGGGCAGCCTTGCCCATTCTGTTCTCCTCCTCAGAGACCCACACATCTCCTTCCCTACCTCCCGGAGGACCTGGCTCCACACTCTCCTGGAGCAGCTTTCCCAACCACTGCAGCTCTTGTGTCACAGCACTGCCCAGCACCCGTCTCCTCCCTCTAAGTGCACCCACCATCACTGTACTTGCTACATATCTGATCTCACCTCATGCCCTTATCTTCCCAACATCTGCCCTGGAGGTGGCATAAGAACAATGACTTGACCTTTTCGTCTTTGCAATTACCTCTTCACAGGGCCTGCCAGCTCGCCCTCTCCAGTCCCGCTGCTCTGCCCTTCTGCGTGGCAACCCCTGGTCCTTTCCTTCCCCCTTCAGTAATGGGGATGCAGCCCGGGCAGGCAAGAGCTCCACTGCTGAGCACTTGGGCAGTTGCATAAAGCTGCCCAAGCTGACCTTGAACTTGGGATTCTCTTGCCTCAGCCTGCTCAACAGCAGCACATGGGTGCATTGCCACCGCACCCAGCACCTGGCTCACTTCAATTCAGGTCTTTGTTCAAATGTCACTTCCTCTAAGCTGTATTTCCACATCACTCCGTGTAAAAAGTCATTTTCCTCTATAACACTGACCTTTCCCACTTAACATTTACCTCTGCCCAAAACTGCATTTGGTACTACCTGCTACCTATCTCCCCCACCAGAATGCTGTCACCATAAGGACAGGGACTTTGTCCCACTCCCCCTGCACTCCTAGCCACATGTCTGACTTTCAAACAAGATGAGTGGATATAGTGCCATCTTGGTTCTCAGGATACACACGCAGAGGACAAGATGGTGCACTGCTGGCACTCTGAAACCACCTTCAGGAGCAGAGGTGCCCTGGGCTCCTCCCAACACCCGCCTCCCTCCAGCCACAGGAAGCTCAGGCTACAAGGCCCCTAGAAAGGCTGCGACCTGCTGGGATCAGCCCTGCCACCAGTAAAGTGGCTGCTCAAGGGAGGGGACAATCCCCAGTGCCTTATGATGGGGAAACAGCTGGCTGAGAGGGGCCTTACCATACTTCACATCTGGGACGGTGACAGAGCTCTCTGCAATGTTGGTAGACAGAATGACCTGACAAATGTCAAAGAAAAGAAGCTGACGTCACCCATCTGTTCTGGACATCATTAGGCAGAGCTAACGCGAAACAAAATAATCGTGAAAATTAATTCAGTTTTTGCCGGGCGTGGTGGCGCATGCCTGTAATCCCAGCACTTGGGAGGCTGAGGCAGGAGGATTGTCGTGAGTTCGAGACCAGCCTGAGCTACAAAGTGAGCTTAAGGCCAGCCTGAACTGCATAGTGAGACCCTGTCTCAAAAAAAAAAAAAAAAAAAAAAAAAAGAAAATTAATTCAGTTTCTTAGTGTGAATACCAGCCTCGGCTCCATAAGAGAGTTCAAGGCCAGCCTGCAGTACATAGTAAGACACTGTCTCAACAACAACAATGAAAACACCAACACCATGAGTTAAGAAAATAAAAAGAATCTTAACGTTTAGCAAACCAATTTACAAACAGAACAGTGAAGTGAGCCAGTTCACCAGCAGGTGCTGGGTAAAGTGCCCAGAGTCACAGCCACATCTAGAGAGCAGCAGCTCCCTGAGCAGTCTCCAGGACAGCGATGGAGATGCCCAGCACTGGCCGTGCAGCCTGCCTACTATTCTCTTTTTTTAATTAATTTTATTGAGAAAGAAATAGCAATGAGACAGTTTCAAAACAGGTTAGTAGGAGAGTTACAATAATTAATACATTGCATATTGTCTTTCTGCTCCTACCTTTCTATACCCAGGGACTGGACTCAAAAATATATTATTTTGTTCTTCTAAAGTCACACTGGAATGGAGTGGATACACCTGTAACCTAAGAAACAAATTACTAAATTAAAATATCACATGATACATAAGATAGAAAAGAGGAATAACCATTACATCAAACAACGTCACAATCTAAAGCAACAATGAGGCTGTATCATTTTAAGCATACCTTTTGTGAACCATGTTTGTAAGAAGTCCATGCATGTAGTTGATTTCACCTAGACCTGTGGGGAGAAAAGAAAGAGGAAAAAGATTTGTATTTATTGCTAAAAACTAACTTTTAAGTTAAAATGACATATTTTTTCCAAGAATGCTTCATCAATTCATTTTATTTGACTTTTCACCCTTTTTGCCTAAGTATATCAGAATTACAAGCAAGGCGGCACAGTGACACTAACATAGTCATTTAAAACTCCAGGAGTGGCCGGGCCTGGGGGCCATGGCTGCACCCTACTCTGGCGGCTAAGGCAGCGGAGTCACTGGAGCTCAAAGCCAGCCTGTGCTAAAAGCAGCTCAAGTCAGCCTGAACTGCATCGTGAGAGCCTATCTCAAATCTTCCCCCAGAAAAGTAGTATAAAAAATACAAAAAATGGGCCGGGCGTGGTGGCGCAGGCCTGTAATCCCAGCACTCGGGAGGCTGAGGCAGGAGGATTGTTGTGAGTTCGAGACCAGCCTGAGCTACAAAGTGAGCTTAAGGCCAGCTTGAACTGCATAGTGAGACCCTGTCTCAAAAAGACAAAAAAAAAAAAAAAAAAAAAAAAAAAAGCCATATTCCTCCAGTATTTTTCTTTCTGCAACAATGATTACATGTGGAAATTGGAGGCGTGAATAGTTTTAATTCCTTTTCTTTCTTCAGATTTTCCAAATTTTTTACAATGAGTACACAAATTCTTCCCAATCAAAAAACAGCATTTTTGGACTGGAAGTATAATTCAGTGATCAGGTGTTCGTTTGGGAACAACAACAAAATACATGCACATGCACAGTTTTATGACTTTGCCATATAGACAGAGCCTGCCAAAGAACGTATATGTCAAGAAAATAAAAGCTTACATAAATATTTTAATACTAAATTTACTGAGACATCAAGAAATTAATACAAGCTATCTTTGGCCTCTACAATTATAAGAGGTGCTCAAAGAGGTGGCCAATAGCTTTCAAGCACTTAGCACAGGGAGCTGCGGAAGTGTCTGTGTCTGTCTGCTGCCTGCCTGCCTCTGCCTCTGTCTCTCTGCCTCTGCCTCTGTCTCTGCCTCTGCCTCTCTGTCTCTGTCTCTGTCTCTGTCTCTGCCTCTGCCTCTGTCTCTCTGTCTCTGTCTGTCTGTCTCTCTCTCCCCCTCCCCCCTCCCTTCCTTCCTCTCTGATATAGCTCAGTATGAAGGCCCTGGGTTCAATCCCCAGTATCAGGTGGGGAAAGGTTTTATCTCTTATCTTAGGTATTTCTAAGTGAGAATAACAGCGCAGCTCTGCTTTGGTGATTTTTCCCTGACAGAAACATTGTGC
>PVKA01024273.1:0-34466 GCA_004027165.1 Ctenomys sociabilis | reverse complement strand
AAATCAATCGAGTCAGATAAGGCAAAGCGAATGGCATATGCTGCAGGATACTAATCAACTTTTCTTCTGGATGGTTAACAACCTAAGATCACACGTCAGAGTTGGAGAAATAGAAGAGTCACAAGGCCAGCCAACATTTTGGCCCTAGCCTTTCAAGGTCAGCGAAGACTCAGGACATCGGAAAACCTGTACTGCAACAGGAAGGCAAAAAAGACATTAATGTATTGTGTGGATAAACATTTGTTTTTATTAGATAGACATAAATTTGAGGGTCAAAAAAGTTAGAGAAAATGTAAATACTGTGACAGCTGTTGTTCTGAGTACTGCTTATATACTCTGAACTTATCTCTGTTTGTTTGAGGTATCAAATGCAGGCAGCATTTTGCCAATCTTCTAGCAGATGTCATTGCCTATCAAAAGATTTTTCTTGAAGAGTGACTCAACCTAAAAAGAAAATCAAAGTAATTCAACATTATCTGCAGTGACACATAAAACCCATTCCATTCTGCTAACTTTCTCCTTGAGAATATTTTCTATCTCAGAAAGTTTTACCCTGATTAAACTCTAATGCCAATAAATTTCTTCAAAAATGTTTACATTAAGATGAAAATTTCAAGAAAAAATTAAAATTATTAAGCACTATGGTGCTTTAAGATACTCTGAACAGGCCAACCCAGAAATAAATGTTCTAAATTTACATTGTTCTCAAAGAGAAAATAACTGTACAGAAATGTATTTTAAACTTTTTAACATATTTTACATATTTGAAGAGAGAAAATTCTACAGAGGACAAAAATAAACCAAATGTCGATGACTCATACATTTTATTCTGTGGAATGTCTTAATTTTCACATTGTTATTTACACTTTATTTCAGGAGATAAGTTAATGATTCTTCCCTTTCATGTAAACATGTAGGAAAGAGGTGAAATAAAAATGTCTAAGTGAAGAAAGATTGGTGGAGGTACACAGGTGGAAAGGAAGCTATGTTAAAGCAATAAACACTCACCTGCCTGGAAGATGACATCAGATAAAAATAGTCGAATAGGGGTCAGAGACCTACTGAGATAATATTTTAGTTATACCCTATGATAATATTCCAAGATCCCACAAGTACCTCAATAAAAAAATCATATTTTTTCCTATCTTTTAAGTTCAATAATTTAACAACTTTTATTTTAAAAATTCCTGCTTGGGATATAGCTCAGCAGCACAGCACAACCCTGGCAAGTGCAAGGCCATGAATGCAAATCCCAGAACCAAATGAATAAAAAAAAATAAAATAAATTACTTTTGTATGAAGAGATTGAAAATTAACAATCAAAAACCCTTATGTAACTGATTTTTGTGAAGTCTCATATAACCTGCCACATTCTTTGAGCCATTGTAACCTCACAGATATGGTCAGCAAAGCAATGGGCGGGCCTGAGGTTTTCTACAAAGGATGGATGCGTCCCTATTGCCTGCCTTGTCATAAGTGGTAAAATTCAAAACACAAAATGACAGATAAACTTTAATTCTCATAAGAGGTGTACAATTAGGGAAGAAATATTGAAAGAATATTTTTGGAAATACTTATAATTTTATGATATCTTTAAAAAAAACTGCAGAAAGTCGGTCGTCTGAATAACTAGTATGCAGACATAAATGCAACCTTCTTTTGTCCCTTTTTACACTTGTTTCAAGGGCAAGTTTGTTTACTTCTGCCTGTGCATGAAGGAAGGATACCCAAGAGCATTCCTGCTTCCATTTGGAGCAGTTATTAAAATTCAAAAGTATTACTCATAAATATGCTTTTCTAGTCTTTCAATTTTTCAGCATTTACTCCAGTTTCATCTCCCACCTATTACATTTTATGGGTTCACTTAAGTTTTAGAAACTATAAATACTTTCTATTAATTAAAATACATGTATATTTTTAATAATTCTAGAATGTATTAAATATGACATCATGGTATTATTATGATATATAAAGTGTTAGAGTTGGGAGCAAAGCATGAGAAGAGATAGCAAAGCTATTTGCTTTGTGTAGTACACAAAATTATAAGGCAAGTATTATATTGTGATTTTGAATAATTTTCCATTAATCTAGGTTCAGATATGCATGGTAGAAATCATATACAGAGGTTGATTTTGGGTATTCTATGCTTAGCCCAATGGTAATTAATTTAGCATCATTAATATATTTTCTACAAATAAAAATATAAACTATATACAGTACTTTATCTCATGGGAAGTGAGAGCTGTATAGTGATAAAGTGATGTGAAGTAATCACCTTTCTACCAAATACTTCAGTTTCCTTAATGGATTCGGAAGAATCATTTTAAGTCTGTCTGTCTGCTTCTCTGTCTCTGCCTCTGCCTCTGCCTCTGCCTGTCTCTCTGTCTCTGCCTTTCTCTCTCTCTCTCTCTCTCTCTCTCTCCCTCCTTCCCTCCCTCTCTTACCCTCACCTTCTCCCACTCCCTCACCCTCTTGCTCTCTGTCTTTCTCTCTATTTACATTTTGAACTCTGGGCCTTCTCTTTCCTAGTATGTATGTAGCTATAAAACATTTGTCAGGCTATAATTTAGTTTCAGGAGTTGAAACTGTCATTTTAACTGTACTTGCTTTCCACATTAATCCCTAACTCTGTAATCTAATTTCTGCTTAAGTTCTGTATCTAGTGTACTTTCTTACCTCAAAGAATGGATCCATGACTTTTTAGAAATAAAATGGATGGGCACATTCTCATTGTCTATCAGTACTACAGTATAGTACTTCAAATTGCTAATGTGTAAATCAGACAAATAAATCTGTCTAAATTTTTTTCTTGGTACTGAATGAAACATCATGTCATGGGCCCTGTTTAGTGCCTGATTTGTAACAGGGAAAAATAGAGAAAATATTAATATGTGTGAGTTTCCTATTCCTTTTTCTCTTGTCTAAAAAAATATTAAATCTCATATATTTTTACAATCTCATGTAAAGGGCAAAAATTTGCCTAATATAAAGGAAGTATCGCACAATATTTATATTTCATTTGTAAAAGTATTTTAGAGAAACCAAAATATCAAGTCACAAAAAATATTATTAGTTGTTATGATTTATATGTCTTGAAAGTGTATGATGTTTTAGCCTCTATAATAACAGCTTCATATACTATTGTATTTAATCTTCACAGTACCCGTGCAAATAAATCATTAATGCTTTTCTCTGGAGCTTCTGAGGAACAGAGAACTTTTACAACATATCTAGGGTAAAAAGTGTTAAGCAGCAATTGGAGTATGCCTAACACTAAATCTAGTGTTTTGTTTGTTTACAGTCTATAATATTCAATTAAATAGAAAACAGTTCATATAATGACTATGCATTACATTTTGCTGTCCTCTATATACATTGTTATTCATAAAATGAAATGCACATCATTATGTCAAAAGCAGAATAAATATGATTACACTTCTGAAATTCATGTACCGATTCCTTTGTAATTTAATAAATATTTGTCTAAGAACAACAACATAGGGCTGACTGTTGCTTAAAAATTCTTCTAATCGTGTCTATGTTCATTTTAAGGATTCTATATGCACTTAGTAGTCCTGCATTACAACCTCATCAAAAACCAATGAAATTCTATGATGAATGTGATCAAATGTATATCTAAATTTTACAAACTTAATTTAAAAAACCCAATGCATTCAGAGAACTAATCATGTACTTTCATTATATGATATATGTCCTAAACTTATTAAAACATTAATTATCCCTTTTTCTAGAACCTTTTTGAAATAGACTGTTCAACTGAAACAAAAGATTTCTCATGTTACACATATTACAGGTTCCTCTATTTTTCTACTTTTGCTCTTTCTAGGACCAGTGGCTATAAATTCCCTACTCAATTCCAATTAGTTGTGACTGCATGGTTCCTATTTGTTTTGAGTAATGAAGTGCAGTGGAACTTCTGTGCACCATTTCCAAACTTGCTCTTCCTGACCTATGGCCCTCACCAAGGTCCACATTGATCTAGAAAGCATCCTGAGGCCTCAAACAGAGGGAAGTTTCCCAAACTGTTACAAGGAATCATGGATTTTCCATAAAGAAAAGAAATAAATTTCTAATTATGACAAAGCAGACATTACATAACGAGAGTAAACATTAGCAGTACATTTCACAATCTTGTAAGAAGATAAAATTTTCAAAAATGTATTCATCAATGACAAAAATTGGTGTGAAAAATCATGCTATCATTCAGACACTCACAGATTACTTTGGTTTATCCATCATATTCCAAATTCATATTAAAATATTGGTAATATTTTGAACATTTTAAGCAGCAACAATGCAAATTATTTTCCTGTTTTCTCCCATGCACTTAAATCTTTCTTTTCTTGTAAATTTGTTTTCATGAATTTTCTTAATTATAGTATAATGGCTTGAAATCCATAAAGACAGTAATCCTGAATATGTGTAAGTTATATTTTATACCTCATATGTATATATTATGCATATATAATTTTATAAATATAAGCACCTATGTTAGCATAAACACCATTCTATTTAAATACATTTTTCTATTCAAGTTATTAAAATTTATATTACAGTGAACAATACTAATGGAAAAATAGTTAAGATACTTTGTTAAAAAATTAGCTGCATCTACATAAAATGTATTAGTAGAAAAAAAGTAAGTGAAAACAAATTTCAAAGAAAATCACAGGGTGTTTTTGATTCTGAATAATCATAGTTCTGTACATTGTAATATTATTTATGTCATTGTGCTGTTGCTTATTTATAAGTCAATACATGACTTATTTATACTTATTTGTAAACATCATTTATTAGCATAATGAATTCTTTCAAAATTGACTTGAGTGCACGCCTGTAGCACAACTTGGGAGACTGAGCCAAGAGGATTGCCACATACTCAGTTGAGCTTCGTGTACACAGTAGTTTCAAGCACAGAACCAACCACATAGCAAGAAGCAGTGTTAGAACAACATATTTTGAGTCAAAACTCAAAGTATGAATAGCTTCAGGCCATAATTCATTCACAAGTTCAGAAGAAAATATATACATGGAAAAGTAAGACCCCTACATTCAAGGTAACTCTCTCATAGGTTCCTCATCCATGTTGATTACAACAATATGAAGACCTCTTTTAACACAGTCTACAGTATCATTTGTTCTAGAAAGGAATCCCGGAATTGCTTCATCTACCTGCTAAGAAATAGTATATGATAGCCCTAACATAAACACTGAAGGAGACAACCCATTGCCACACAGTTGACTTCATTGCTTGAGAAAACTTCAATTATGTAATTATCTCAGTCTTCAAAAATCGCTTAAAATGTATTACCTAATGAGAATATTCCATTTAAATGTAAAAATAGATTTTAGAATGTAACATTTAGTGTAATGTTCTCTATGTCAATTTATCAGTTTAATTTTATTAAAAACGATCAAAAATCTGTTCAGCAGAAATAGTACTGAACAAAACTAAGAGATCTATTACATATTTCTTAAACATTAGGTGATACTTGGTGAATATTTTACCTGGCCACATACAGCAATAGTTTTTGCCCAATTCTCATGTTCATTGTTTTTAATATAGTTTATCTGGTAAATATTTCTGATTATATATATCATAAAATATTTTGAATTTCTAAAACAGCTCATTTTGCTACTTTGATGATTCTCTAATGACTCTATATAGTAATGACTACTAATAATTCATGTGGCATTGAGAAAACATTTTCCAATTATTTCCCTTCATTTCAGAGAAAATAGGCTCTAAACATGGCTAAGGATTTCTTGGGTTGATATCATTTCTTCTCCAAAGAGAAGGTATACCTGCTAAACAAGTAGCGCTTAGTTACCATGACAACAAGCTTCATATAAATAGACTACCTAGTTTAGTCTAGAATTTGCTAATAAGTATTGAATGAGTAAAACAGTCAATAGGCTACTTAAGAAAAGATAATATATGTTAGGAAACACTCCCAATATCCACATAAATGGAAGATGCAAATAAAGAGTAAACCCATGTCAAGTATTCAATTGTAAGATAAGCCTAATTAAATTAGATGTATTTTATATTTCTCTGTTATTATGTTTATGCCTCCATAAATAAAAGTTAATGGGATCATACATCTGAGGGACATACAAGGTACAGATTTAAGATCGCTCACATCAATATTTGCTTCTATCGATAAATGAATGAAATATTAAAAGAAAAATAAACAGTGCTTTATAAGGAAATATGTCATTACTTCTTTTTTTTCATGTATGCATTTGGTACAGGGTCTCACTATGCAGTTTGGACTCGTGATCCTCCTGTTTCCAGCCTCCCCAGTGCTGGGATTACAGGCATGCGCCACCATGCCCAGACTCCAGTTGCTGGCTCAGCATGCCCCAGGGTCAGGTTTGGCAAGGCACTTAGGATAGGTAATTGAATCCTGTCACTACTTCTAACCTAAAGGAAATTTTGTGAAATTGGGATGTCAAAAGTCATAGTTTGAAAATCATCTTTAAAAGAAAGATTTCAAATAATTAGCCCATATTTAAAACTCAAATTTTGATTAGTTATGTGATCAATACAAAGAGCCACTGAGATCCCTGTTCAAAGAAAGACTCACCCATTGTTCTTGTGCTGTATTTTTCAAGGAGTCCCTTCAGTCTGAACAGGCATATTATTCAAGGTTCTATCTTTTGCAGCTCAGGCTATATCCAATGACAGATGTGGGAATGAATGTAAAATTCTTAACCCAATATAGCCTGTTTGTCTCCAGACTTCTCTATTGATAGTTTAGGCCTAGGATAACAAACTGGCCTTCTCCTGTTTGTTCCATTATATAGTAAAATTGGTAGATCATTCATTGCAAATGCTCCTGAAAACTAAATTAATCTTAGTAAGAATTTTGGAAGGGTGAAGTATATTAGGAATAATGTAACAATGCAATTTCAGGAATATCATTAATATAAATAAATATTTGCAAAACAAAAATAGAGCTTTTGAATCTTTTTGTGCTTGTCATTGTCAAATATTGGATAGGAAAAAAAATGCATTGGGCCATAAGGGAAAACCATTCTTTTTAACATTATAGATTAGATAGCTTTTAATTTGAAAGCTCAAAAATGAAAATAAATATCACAACATGAGATTCATATGAGGATGGCAAAACTGTCTATAACTGTAGGAATTCCAGCTGTCATATGAGAGGACAGAATTACAGGACCAAAAGTACAGTATACTCCTGGATTTTGCTGGAATGCTTCTTTCCTTATCGAGTCTTCATTCCCCAACTGCATAGCTTTTTGTGGTCTACTCTTGCCTTCTGAATTGAGGCAGACAGAGAGGACAGACATATCAGTTAATGATGGTTGTGTATGTCACTAACTACATGAGACTTTTTTGTTTTACCCACCCTACTCATTTTGACCCTGGCAATTATCAGTGGAGTTCAGACCCTTCAGGTCTTCCTGCTGTGACTTCAGGGCTCACTCATAATGCATCTTCTATGTTTTAGGTAAAAAAAAAAAATCACTACTGGAAAATTTGCATAATGGACTTCACAGACCAACTTTTAAACAAATTATCATATTAAGAGTGATAATAAAAATATGATCTTCCCACCATCTAATGGAAAACTATAGAATAGCAGTTATTGCTATAAAAATGCCTTTTGGAGTTCTTTCTAATGACTGTTTTAAAAGGAGTATATATATTAACTTTAATTTAGTAAGAAATGCAACACCATTCCTTTCATGGTCCAACTGTAAAATTTATTCGATAACTTGTCATGCAGAACTGTTTTGTTAAATGCAAGCTCAAAAGGATTCAAGGCTGTAGAATCCAGTCTTGATGTAAAAGACATAGATGAAAAATATAGTTGCATCAGAGGCAACTACATAAACATGAATAACGCTATTATTAAAATTTATGCAGTACCTATCCAAAATACCCTGAAAATTATTTGAAAATTACTTTAGTAAGAAACATTACGAAAGTAAAGAAAGTATCTAAGAACATCTTTAAGGCTAAAGCCTACCACTTTCTTTTTTTTTCTCCCAGGGCAGAAATGCCATCTTCCTAGAAGTACATTAAGGGTATAAGTAGAACCAGTTAACTTATAACATAGCCTGACAATTGTGTACCATTTGTGAGAAAAGTAATGAGATGGCTGTGACAAGACGATTAAATACCAACTCAAAGAATACCACCAAGGCTTGTTTCTCATTTAGTGATGATAGAATTCCACAGGGCAAACATCATTTTTTGTCTTCTACTTTTGAATGGATGTAAGTACTAGCCTGATTTTCTGATATGGAATATAGTTAAAATCAACTGTAATCTCAATTCTGAAGCCTCCAAAGTTTCACAGAGAGCCTTTAGAGCCACAATTGGAAAGTTTTGAGTGTGATACATGTCAAATTACACATATCTTTTCAGTAATCACATGCAACTTGAATGGGTCCTGTGTTCAATTTGAAAGGGAAAAATTTAGAAGAATGTTAACTTATTCAAAATATATCAAATCGCATTGCTATTCATAGCCTTTTTATGAAAACTATCATTACTGTCTTAATTTCATATCTCTTTGATAGAAACAGGAGTCATGTCCGGTGACAACATCACATTCAAATTGTTAAATGAATTTCCAATGCTGTACTTCAGCAATAGTTGAAAGACATACAGTGCATATTGCCGAACCTTAAATCAGTATTGAAATGGAGACAAGTATTTACAAACATTTCTCAACAATCTTAACAAATATGAAAAGTTAATTTATCTTGAAAGAATCAGTATGTGCAAAATAATAACTACTAAAATTACACTGTTAACTTTTAGTAGCTTGCGAAATATTAGCAATGACCAAAGTAAGCCGATAATGTAAGGGCAAGAATACTTTGACTTCTCTAGACTTTTAAGACTGCAGCATGCACACTATTAATACTTTAATAACGTGTAAGTCTTAAAACAGGAAAATGTAAGGCATTATACTTAAAATTGAGGAGGGCTAGTTAATTGCTATACAAAATATATAATCTACATATATTAACAGTAGAAAAATGAAAGCAAACATATACAAACATATTTTATAACACTTTCATGGTTAAAAGTATTGAAAGGTATTGTACAAATAAGTAACAAATACTGCAGCATTCAAACATTACATAGCTTTCCAGGCTTATCCTTTAGCCGTTTTTATGTTCAAATTATATGTTTATATGAAAATATATATATGTTTAAAACTGTTGCACTATTTACTACCTTTATTTACTAATTCATAATGTGATTTCCCATTTCCTGTTTGAAGTTCACAGTCATCTTCTGTCTTTGAGTGTAACACAGACTTCACTGTATTGAATTCTGCATATAAAGCCTTGGTAGGACTGTACATTTAAATCATTAATATATGTACAATACATTATTCATAGTAGTGCACGAAACTGTCCTTTATATTCATCTGCAAACAATCATATCAAATGTTAAGTATAATTCCCTGATACACCAGGAACTGTACAATAATATTTAAACTGTCTTAGGTTATATCCTTGTATTCTCAATATTATTCTGGCCATTTTACACTTAAAGCAAATACCATACACGTGGCAATATTGCTAGTGAGTACAATGAGCAGTGTCTGAAGTCTCATTTTATGAACCTTAACATTCAATATCTGAGTATTTGCTGTATTACACATTGCCTGTTTTCATGTACAGAAAAACTTTCTTTGAATGTATATCTAAATACCCATTTAATTAGTATAGGATAATAAAGTTTCTATTTTCTTGGCCTTCTATACAACACTTTTCTAAGTATCCTAAGCTTCCACTAAACCAAAGTCCATCCATAATGGCCACACCCTGCTACACTCCTTCCTCATTCGTTGGACTGCTTTTACTTACACAATCTTTCCACTTTAACATATGCCTTGGCCCAATATTTTTATGCTCTCCACCAACGTTCCATTTTATTTTATTCTTTGTCTTTTTTCTTTCTGTTTTTATATTTTTTAATTTATTTTTTATTTTATTGAAGTACAAATATCAATCAGACAGTTTCAAGACACCTTAACAAGACAGATTCGATAAATTAATACATTGCAAACTGTTTTCATAAAGTTTTGTTATCGTACAAGGTGCATACATGATATTTACAGATATTATTTTAGCAGATGTCTCTTATCAGGAAATTAACAGAGTGGCTGCTTACTTATCTTATTTTTTATACCTGAATTATATCAAAAAAAATCAATAATTATTTTCCTAGTGGATGACCATAGTACTAGAAGCCGACATAATATCCTGTCCAACCACCATTAATGCAGATCTTGCCTCTCATAGAATTATGTAGAAGCACAGGGTTATGTATCCCAACTGTACTGTCTATACACACACATCATGATTTTTTATTTCTATACCCCCTCCTTTGTCTACACCTGTCAAAGGTGGGCACTCCACTGTCATTCAACTAACTAAGGTGCTTGAAGTTGCAGATCTCCGCAGATTCCCTGTCCTTACTTTTAGCATATTTCACCTCCCTACCCTTGCCAACATGTTTTGTTTGTAGTGAAAATAAAGGTGATAAAAAGCATAACAATGAATCACTTGTAATATGCATGTTCTAAATTCTTTCTACTGCAAAGAATTAAAAAACAGCTTGGTTTAGTAGAGGGATTCTTAAAATAAAAATGTCATTATTGTAATTATGTATTCAATCCAACTCTTCAGAAATACTGTGTGAAGAAGTATGATGTTTAGAATTTTAAACTAATGCATGATGAGGAAATGATGTTTAATAATACTGTATGAACTGTCAGCTTGATCCTTATACCTATTAATTTTTAGCATCTATTTTCCTAGTAACTTTTGTTATTTTTTCAGCATTAGCACTAATGATGGCAAATATAGGGAGGTAAGTATAATGCAGAATTTATGCAATAATGGCTATATTGTGGGAAAAGGGCTATGTTTAAAATTTATTGCTACTAAGAGCCGGGCGTGGTGGCACATGCCTGTAATCCCAGTACTCGGGAGGCTGAGACAGGAGGATTGTTGCGAGTTCGAGACCAGCCTGAGCTACAAAGTGAGCTCGAGGCCAGCCTGAACTGCATAGTGAGACCCTGTCTCAAAAAGACAAAAAAAAAAAAAAAAAAAAATTATTGCTACTAAATTGAGTTCTCTATATTTAATGTTGATTTCCATTTCTGAAAATAAAAACTAATTAAGGGAATCAACTGTATGAGAGAATAAAATGTCATCTTAAGAAGCCTTAAAAATAGAACTTACAAATGTGAAGATGGACATGTATACTTTCAACGAATATTAACACAAAATCTGTATGTCCATGTGTAAATAGTGCACTGATCATGTGCTACCTATAATGTACAAAATTAACAAAAATGGATCAATCTTCTCAATGTGGGAGCTAAAATTCAAAACCTCTTAAAAATACAGAAGATAATCTTTAAAGAATTGGATTTGATAATCTTTTCTAGGATATAAAATCAAAATACACAGATACTAACAGAAAAATAAACTGGATTACAAGAAAATTAAACCTTTGTACATTAGAGGCCACTACAAAGAATGAAATGGAAGAAATGAAACTAATGAAATTTCAGAAAATATTTGCAAACTGTGTACTGCACATGGTTATTATCTTGAATATATAAAGAGGTCCAGTGCAACAATTGCTCAAGCAATAATCTAACTAAAATCTACGAAACTAATTTGAACAGATTTTCCCCAATAAGAAATTCAAGTGGGCAATAAGCACATGAAAATATGTTTTATATCATTAATCACTAGAAAAATGCTATTTTACATACTGAAAACTTAAACTTGACCCAGATCTATCTGTCACCATGCAATAAGGTAAAGTCAAAATGGATTGATGATGTAAACATTAAGACAGAAACATTAAACCTCCTAAAAGAGAAAGTAGGAGGAACTCCGGAAGACATGGGGGTGGGCAAAGAATTCATGAACAAAAATGAATTGGCACAGGTAACAGTTAAAAGAATTAATGACTGGGACCTCTTCTTACTGAGAAGTTTCTGCATGTCAAAAGAAATTACCAACAAAGTGAAAATACAACCCACAAATTTGGAAAAAATATTGACAAATAAGTATTTAGACAAAGATCTGCTTTATAAGGAAGAAAAAGACATTATAACCCAAAATTTCAAGACCCAATACAGAAATGGGCATCCGAGATGAACTGACCATTTCTCAAAGGATGAAATTAAAGAATCAAATAAATATATGAAAAAATGTTCCTCATCACTAGCCATCCGTGCAATGCAAAATAAAACAACACTGAGATATCACCTCACCCAAGAAAGAATGGCTATCATAAAGAACTCAACCAACAAAAAATGTTGGAGAGGCTGCAGAGAAAAAGGAACCCTTCTCCACTGCTGGTGGGAATGTAGACTCGTGCAACCATTGTGGAAGTCAGTGTGGAGACTCCTTAAAAAAATAGTAATTGAAATCTCGTTCAAACCAGCTATTCCTCTAATGCAAATATTCCCGGAGGATCTGAAAACATCATATCACAATCATGTATGCGTACCTATACTTATAGTAGCACCATTTGTGATATCCAAATCTTGGAAACAACCAAGATGCCAGTCACCTGAGGAATGGATGAAAATGATGTGGTATTTTTATACAATGGAGTGTTACTGAGCTATAAAGAATGATAAACTTGAATCCTTCATATTTAAGTGGATGTCACTTGAAGATATACTCATAAGTGAAAGAAACCAGACACATATATGTAAATATCATATAATCTCCCTAGTAGAAGAACTCAAAATTAGAAAGAGAAATAGAAAGGTATAATACACTTAAAAGGAAAGCAAGAACTTGAAGACTCAACAATGAAGAGAGAGCAAGGAGAAGACCTAGGAAACATGACAGAGGCAACATCATACAGTTATGTGTGTAAGGTGGGTAAGGCAATGTTCCAGAGAATCCTCAGAAAGTTTTGGAATCTAGCAGTTAAGTGGAAGGATTCTCACTCAGACTAACTATATATGCTGATAGCTGTGAACTAAGCAACTGCACTGAAGATGGTAATTTGTAGTAGGAATTTCATGGTTGGAGTGTCTGTCATTTTGGTATTCTGAAAATGTGTTGCTTGTCATGACGTGCTGCTTGCTTCTCAGCTGTCTCTTGGGTAGATATCTGTTTAAAAAAGATGGGTGTCATGAATCAAGGCAGGAGGGTGGAAAAGGAGTATTACAGGACAGTCCTGCTACAATGCTGTATATGGTTAGATTTCTAAACTTATGTGTAAACATATATATTTGTTTCTTCCTATTTTATAATATATTTTAATTTTTAAAAATTTTATTATATATTTTAGGGGCTTAAAGTTTAACATGTCAATGCTTGATGAAAAATACCTATTCCACATTAAACCTGAGATGCTTGATATTCAGTCAAATAGTGAGGTTAAGCTCAAAAGCCTAGATTAAATGGTGATTACAATAAGCTTTTCTTTTGGAGTATTAACAACCTAATTTTACATACCAAAAGAGATAAAAATGAGGGACATAAGGGCAGCCAACATTTTGACCCTAGCCTTTAAAGGTCAATTAAGACTCAGGACATATGAGAACCTGTACTGTAACATCATGCAACTCAGTTGTGCTCCAAATTTTCTGATCAAGGAGATTATGGGGCCAAAGAGGAAAGTGGTCAATGATGTAGAGTGTACCCATGGAGAATTACATGGAGAGAAAAACATTCTCTCAGGCTTTCACAGAAAGCAAATTGGTCAAGCAATGGCTGTGATTCATCCACATGGCTGACACAGGCAAAGGACTACAACCTGTGGTACAGGGTCTCAGGATAAATGCTGAGGGTATTTGACTGACTTTAATCGGATAGAAAAGCTACAATTCTTATATATAGGTCTTGTTTTTCTTGGTCTTAACCATCCAGGAAAAAGTGTAAAAACAAAGTATAAGTAAGTCCATATTATTATGCTAATCTGTAAAAGACTCAAGTCAACAACTTCTAACACTGCCAGACATAAGGAAAACCCAATACTATTATGGAGTACTGGACTATTTTGGAATATTTTGCTGAATTCACACATCTATATTTAAATGACAAAACTAAACAAAAATGGGGATACAAATGAATGACCATTTTGTATCTGTATATTCAAAATAGTTAAGATAAATATACAACTACACTCTCATAATTCAATGAATAGAGGGATCTGTTGTAATAGTGCTTATAAATTGAATATCATGTCTGCATCTTGTACAACAAATAACCACTAAGAATACATATGCAATGCATTAATTATTGAAACTTTCCTACTAATTTAATTTGAAACCGTCTCAATACTATTTGTTTCTCAATCAAATTATTGAAAAAATTTTATTCTATGCCAAAATCAAGAAATTCATATTCTTATATTTAGAATGCTCAAAGTGGAATGGGGTAGCAATAAATATTTAAAGATTCAAAATTTCTGAATTTAGTTAAAATTATAATACCACATTTGCAAGAAAAAAATGAAACTTTTGCAGAAGAAATATAAATAAAATCATACCAAGATACACAAAAATAAAACTGTTCAAAGCTATTTGTAAAAGGCAAAAGATTTATACAATTTGAAGAGAAACCAGAGCATACAAAGCTATTTGTAAAGACAAAAATCATTAAAGCATATACACAGAAAAAATATTAGCTCTGGAAAAATAAAATTAAATAGCATTTTACTCCACACTAGGAAAAAAAAAAGAGCAAGTGGGTAAGAAACTAGACTTATTTGTTCATAGAACTGAAAACAATAGATCTGTCCTCATTGAAATTTTAAAATTAACTTTATTGGGAAAGAAATAGCATGAGATAGCTTCAAAACAGGTTATTTGGAGTTTCAATAATTAATACATTGCATATTGTTGTCTTCATAGTAATTATTCAGAGGACAAGATGCAGACATTATATCCTGTCTAAACGCTATTAGTTCAAAACTTTCTCCTCATTGCAATAAGAGAAAGTAGCTGTATATCTATTCTAAATATTTTATATACACAAATATATATATAATTTTCACTACAAAATGGTTCTTAATTTATTTCCTTGTTTTTTGTTTAGTTTTGTCAGAGATGGTATTCTATTTCCATTCAAAAATTCTTATGGATGTTGTTCCCTTCTTTTAATTAATTTTATTGAGAAGGAAACATAAATGAGAGAGTTTCAAAACAGGTTATTAGGACAGTCACAATAATTAATACATTAGATATTGTTCTCTTCATAGTGTTATTCATAGTACAAGTTGCAGACATGATATTTTGTCTAAACACTATTAGTACAAATCTTTCTTGTCATTGAACTATGAGAGAGGAGCTATATAGCCTACATTGTATTTACAGATATATAAATATTTCTTCTCTACTAAATAGTCCCTGAATAATATCCCCTTTCTGTTTAATTTAGTCAACGACTCATATTCCATTGCTTTTCAAATACTGTAGGTGTGTGAATTCAGCAAAATAATCCAATATACTCCAGTAGTCCATAATAGCTATGCATTGTCCACAGAAATGCAATGTCAGAAGTTGTTGACTTGAACCTTCTATAGCTCAGTATATTAATATGGCTTTATGTTTTATACCTGGTGTTTATGCTTTTCTGCTGGATGGTTAAGATAAGTTAAAGAAAGATTTGAATAACAAAAATGTAACTTTTTTTTGACAAGTTCAGTCAAATCTCAGGATTTACTCCTAAACCATGTACAGCAGTTAGTAGATCTTTTGTCAGTGTCAGCCATCTGGATGAGTATCAGCCAATGCTTGAACAATTTGATCTCTGTCATAGCTTGAGAGAATGTTTTCTCACTAGGTGAATCTCCTTAGGCCCACTCTACATTCTTGATCACACCACTGAGTTACAGGATGTTAATGTCATATGAATTACTGCTATACTCTGAAGTAAATATTTGTTTTTTTTTAAAAGGTAATAAAATAAAAAAAAGAGAAGGAAAAAATATCATAGGACTGTACTATAATGTTGTATATAGTTAGATTTCTAAATTTTTGTGTAAAATGTGTAATTGTTTATTTTTTTTCATTTTTTACGGTTTTTTTATGTTTTTTCACATTCTTTATGGATTCAAATTTTAGCATATCAATGATTGATGGAAAATACCTGTTCCATGTTATGTATAAAATGTTTGATATTCAGACAGACATTGAGGTTAATCTCAACTGTCTATGTTTTAGGGTAATAATATCATTAACATTCTCTTATAGAGGGTTAACAACTTAAATTTGCAGACCAAATAGAGAAAAGGAAGGGCTACAAAGTTAGCCAACATTTTGGCCATAGCCATTTAAGTTCAGTTTGGACTCAGGACATAAGAGGATCTGTACTCACTGAATTTTATACTTAGCCAACATACCGTTGAGAACTAGAAATAAAGTATTTTCTAGTTACACAAATCCAAAATGTTCTAAAATTTCCAAATATAGTATATAGAAAAGAATAAGATCATAATCTGGAAAGCAAGAGGAGTTACTGTATGGTCCTGGATAAAGAGTTCCCAAAATGGTAGTTATACAGGACTATGTAAAGTATAATTATATTAGATAAACCCATTTAAAAGGTCATTGAAGATTTCCACAAAACAGTATCACTCTTATATCAGGTTATATACATATTTTTCATATATGTGTGTGTGTATGTGTGTAAAAGACAAAGAAAAACTAATATAAAGTCAATGGAAAATGAAAATATAGTTTTTAAACTTTCTAAAAATATCACACCATGTCCTATAAGTAGATTGTAAGTCAATCAGCAGTATAAATCACAAAAATTTACATTAAAAATATTCAGAAAATCAAATATTAATTCAAAATTAAATATTTCAAAATGATATTTGAAGTTAAAATTAAATTGTGAGTCCAACTAAGAGGCCTGAATGTTGGGTATCACATGTATGAATCTCCAATCAATTCAGAGTATGCACATAGTATTTGAATAGGTTAATATATACAAAAACATCAACTAAGAAAAAGTTTTCATGATAGTAAAAAATTACTAAAAATAAAATATAAGAAGGATACTACAATGGCAAATATATTACCAGCAGTTCTAACAGCTTGGAGATAAAATATCACACAAAGTCCTGGTATGTTGTGGACATGGACAGTGTCCATGATGCTTACTGGTGGCCAGGTGTTACTTGTGGGACTGAGCCACTGCTATTTCCTTGATATCCAGTTTGCACATCTGGACAAAATCTTGACCCATAAGGTTCAGGAGAAGTCTATTTGTAGAGTGTGTTGATGGAAATATTTTGGTGCTGTATACGAAAGAATAATTGAAAGATTGCTGTTATATACCTCTTTTTCTCCTGTGTTTAATTGTTTATCCTATTTGGTGGTTTCTTTCAGTTCTCATTCACAGAGTTCTACTCATTTTGGTCCCTCCCTATAACACCTTTTAATAGTCTTTGTAGGGTTGGCTTTGTTATCATGAAATTCTTTAGTTATTTTTGTCATGCAAGTATTTCACTTGTCCACTAAACTTGAAAGAGAGATTTCAGGGTATATCAGTCTGGGTTGGACTGATTTCTTGCAAGACTTGAAGTACTTTGCTCAATGCTCTTCTTGACTGGTTGGTGTTTAAAGAGAAATCTGCCAATATTCTGATTGGTTTTCCTTTAAATGTGATCTGTTTCTTTTCTCTAGCAGCTTTTAATATACGGTTCCTGTGCTGAATTTCTATGATCTTGATTATTAGATGTCTGGGTGTGGTTTTAATTGGGTTGATGTTAATTGGAGTTCTATATGCTTCAGTTGTTTGAATGTCAGATTGCTCCCCCATTTTGGGAAGCTTTCTGCTCTTTCTTATGTCCATATGCGTTCTATATCATTCATATTCATGGATATTCTTCTCATGTTGTTCATATTTGTATCATCTTGCAGATGTGAAATTATTTTTTTTCCTATGTCCCAGTTGTTTTTAAGAGCTCTTAACTTTTCACTTGCTGCAGTGGGCTGCAATGGCATCTTTAAGGTCTGATAGTCTATCTTAACTTTCATTCAAATGGTTTTGCCACCTTCTCTTTGAGGTTTTGATTTCCTGTACAGCACTTTGAATCTGATTCATGCATTCTATTTCTTTATTATATCGTTCATTCAAGAATTCCATCATTTTTTTCTATTATCCTCTATTTTTTTTTTTTTTTTTTTTGCCAGAACCGGGTATTGAACTCAGGCCCTTGTGTTTGCCAGGGAAGTGCTTATTCCACTGAGCCATCTCCCCAGCACCTTTTTTTTTTTTATCAGTTTCTTCTTTAGAAGCACTTATTACTTGTTTCATTATAGTTATCATTTATTTTTACTTCAAAAATAATTTCTGATCAGATGTCCTCTATATTTTTCTGCAGTTATTTCTTCACTTCATATGCTATCATTTCAGAGGTTTTAGGTGTATGATTTCCAATTTCTTCTATGCTAGTGTCTCCTGCGTTTGTTCTCGGTGGGCTTGCAGCCTGAGAATGCATTTTTATCCTTATCTTTGTCATTTTGTATAGCACTGTCTTCTGACCTTTGGTGTAAAGTTTTGGTAGAGTTACTACCTTAGCACCAGCTGTGGATCTACCAAGTTCAAACTGTTCCAGAGGGGTGTACCCTGGTCTGGCTGAAGTGCTCCACTTCTTTCTTCTGCAGCCCTTTCAAATGAATCTGCTATGCGACTGTGGAAAGATGTTCTGCTTCTGGTGATCCAGAAGCAGTTCACTGGGTCTTGCCTGCAGCCGCTCTTCAGGTAATTCTTCCACACGTTTCCACACCAGGCCTGTCTGATGGAAGAGGTTCCACTTACACAGCAGACCTGGGCACTGGCTAGAGCGAGGGTCTGGTGGGCCCTGAGAGATCCCACTCACATCAAAATAAAAATGTTTTAGAAAAATTGGGCTGTTGATGAAGAAGTTAAACACTGGAATATATACCACTTTTTGTATAATGTCAAGGATATTTGTTTTTGGCGGAACTGGGGATTGAATTCAGAAGGATAATCTTTTTAACAAATCTTTTGAAATGTTAGTGAAGTACAGATTAACTATATTAGGATTTGCTTAAAGGAGTAATTTGGTAAGTATATAGGCACATACCTACATATATACATATCCAAGCCAAGTGGGATTAATTTAGAGATCCTTTCCACATTTACATTATAAAATCATTGAGAATCTAATGCAGGCAATAGGTCCTCTCCTCACAGAAAACAATATTTGAATGTTTTAATAATATAGTTTATAATTTCATGAAAGACCTGTGATATCCACATAGCACAAAACTAAATGTGACTATAGTTTGCCTCTTTGACTCACATGTCATATAATCTAAGTTAATGATTTGGTCACATTTGAATACTTATTTAACACAATTTTACTTATAATAATTTATAACATATTTCAGCAGTTAAGCTTAACTTTTATACTTCCACATATTCTGTATTTTAAATTTTATCTGGCTTTTATTAGTTGCCATCTATTATGTAATTTATGGTGCAGTGATAGTGTTATGTTTTAATTAGTAATATAAGACCCAACAAGGCTGGGGAGATGGCTCAGTAGAATTAAGTGCTTGCTTGGCAAGTGCAAGGGCCTGGGTTCAATCCCCAGTTCCGCAAAAAAAAAAGATGTCAGTGTAGTTTTTCAGCAATGATTCCAAAGTACTATTCTGAGTGGCATTGAAATTTGTTATGGGGACTACTGTCATATTCTTGATCAGATACATACATAAAATTAAGATTTTCATTGCCAGAATAATAAACATAAGTATATTATAATAAAAAGGAAAACAGTGCCCAAAAAGTCAGGTGAAAAATTAAATAAGTATGGAAAAGCAGCAAAGAGAAGAAGGTGAGAGGAAAAAATGATAACGAAAGAAAATGTAATATCAAGCTATCAATACAAGTAATTTCACAAAACAGCTTCAGCTCTTTGAACTTTTGCTAGAGTACAAAATAATTTTATCACTTACTGTAGGTTCTTCAATCAAAAATGGCCATGGTTCTCCAAAATTAATTTTGATGATAACAATGTTTTATGACACTATAGTTTAATCAGATAACCACAATTAAACTTTTTGAGTCATTAAATCATACTTTTATTTTTATTATTAATTCAATTTAATAACATTTTAAGCTTTCTTCGCATTATATTTCTCTAAGGAAAAATATTTCACATATGCCTCCTACACCTTTCCTTATCAGTTATTTATAACAGTTTTAGAATGTAAATGTACTCAACATGTAAGTTTAGCATACCTTGAAGTATAACCATGTATAACAATGATATGAATGGAACTGATTCAAAGATATTTAAGATGCAAATCTGTGTGGATACATAATTCCAAAGATAATAATACTAATGTTACCCCTGATGCCATTTTTGACTGACAATATAATTGACAATTTAAAATTATAAATCTCAAATATCACAAAATGGGGCAAAGAAGAGCTAAGAGCAAAAGACACTGTTGTCAACACTCCCAAAACACTTAATGGAATAAATGTCAAAGAATTTTCAAAACATAGAGAGTATAAAAGGTACTTTTAAAGATTATTTCAATCCTAGAAGTTCTGTAAAACAATTAAAAGTTCTGTGAAAAGATTGATACAATCAAATGTAAGCTGTTATTTTTATGGTAAAATTTACAATAATCAAAGCCAAAAGGAGGAATTGGAATAATTATATCTTTACTGTCTTGTAGTAATTTGATAGTTTGTGCTGCAGCCATAAAGTTTCTCTGGTATTAGTTTCAATATGTACAAGGCTGCCAACCTTAATACTGCATTCCATAGAATCCCTGACATTTACTTATGGCCTCAATTAGAGCTCTGGCCAAAAGTGCTTAACTGAAATTGAGGCATATTACATTTTAATCTTGTCTTTGTATCAACTGTGGGTAGGTTCCTCTGAATCGCTCCTTTCTTCGTTATCTCTGGGGACAATTAGAATCCAAGCTGTTACCAAACACTTATAAATGGAAGCCATGTGTGTTCTGTGTTCTCTGTGACTCTATCAGAGTCATTAGTAAAGAGATAAAGGGAGAGAGAGCAGGAGGCAGAAGAGAATGAGAAGGTCCAGAAGGAAAGGGAGAGGAAAGGGGAATATAAAATTCTTATTCACATAAACTACTGTATTTGTGATTTGTTTGATAATATTATCTGACTCCTAAATAAAAATTTATAATATGTGAAGTTTTCTATTATCCAAACGTCTCTTATTACTATAAAGAAGATTAAAAGTAAAGTAACCAAGGGCCAGGGACATGGATCAATGGAATAAGCACTTCCCTGGCAAGCTCAAGGGCCTGAGTTCAATTGCCAGTACCACAAAAAATAAAAAATGAAAAATAAAACTAATCAACAATTAGTTCAAATAAAAGAAAATAAAAATATTTCTTAAATGCAAAGAATTGCTAAATCTCTCATATAAAAATGAAAATTAACTTTCCACTGTGTTTTTCATTATCAAATTACCACAGACAAGGAGTTTGGATAATATGTTCATTAGCATGACAAAGAAAATCAGTTAAAACTGATTTAAGTTTAACCGTATAAAATACACACACACACACACACACACACACACACACACACACACTAATCTAACTGCTCTTCTAGGAATACCTATATAAGTGAGAATTAGTATACAGAGTTGGTAAAATATCAAGGTTACTTTTTAGTATTAGAAAGAAAAACAAAATTCACGAAAATATTCATTGGTGAGAAACTGGTTAAAAAGTTATGATATGAAAATGAAATACAATTGTATGAAAGAGTCCCTATACAGTAATATATGATGATTACTATGATGTTTTAGTGAAAACGGAGCAGGATAATTTATCAGATGTACTGCAGTATGCACATAAATTAGACACACTAATGTAGATTATGTTACTATTGTACTTTTTTATATTTCCAAAAAGAGAATGAAATTAGATTATTGGTTAGTAGTAGAAAGGATTATCTAACCCATTTGCAGCCTAAATTTTAAATAAGGTAGACACTATAATTGAGCAAAAATATAATACAATGATCTTAAGTTCATCTTGAATTTTTAAATTAAAACTTTTTAACATAAAATCGTTTTATGTTTCAGTATCTTTCAAATACTGAAAATAATATTGAACTATATCAACTGGCATGTTGTTTCAATTAACAGAATAAGCTACTTATTAATGCATTATGCAAGAAAACAAAACAGTAAAAATGACATTCTTTAAAAAACTGCATTAAAGTCAGAAAAATAAAAATAACATCTTAAGTTTCAACAAAAATGATTTTTGGGTGAGGCTGTGGAAATAGCGCAGTAGAATAAGCACTGGGAAACGCAGGGCCCTGAGTTCAATCCGTGCTATCACAAAAAAAAAAAAAAAAAAAAAAAAGATTTTTTTAAAGAAGGAAAAAGACTAATAAAAAAAAAACATGTTCTTTATGTTTAAGTTTTTTTTTTTTTCAAATTTTATTTTTATTTGCAGGCAAAAAATACAAAGTGATCAAAATTAAAAATATATTTGTCATGCCTCAAAAATGAAATACTTAGACAAATCCGAAAAGTTCAAATGATGAGATGAAAGAAGACCTAATTTCATGGAGATACATGCTGTGTTCATGGAATGAAAGACGCAATAGTAAATTTGTCAATGGTAATATTGTTATTAAATGCTCACAGTGCATAATTATTACCTTCACTGTGGTAGCTGATACATGCACAAAAAACATTTTAATCCTTGTTATGTGTACTTTCCCTCCTTGCCTCTCTATTCCATTTCATTTACAAATGATCTAGCGCCCTTTTTCTTATTATTTTAGTTTTTTAATTGATTTTATATATTGTGTTTTTCTATGACAATTACCATATGAAACTTAAGCCGGTGTTTGATTTACTTTGCTTAACATGAGGGTTTCAAGGTGCATTTACTTTTCTACAAATATCACAAATTAATCCCTTTTTATAGTGCCATGATATACCCACCATGTATAAATACCACATGTTTTTAAATCCATTGATTTGTTGATAGACACATAAGCCACTTCCAAGATTCTGGTATTATGAATTGTACTGCAATAAACATAATATCCCTTTGGCATCTGAAATTTTTCATCTTTCTTATGGTTTAATATTGATTTGTAGTCTCATTATCAGCATTCAAAATTCAAATTGTTTCTACTAACATGTGTATATAGCACAAATATGTACATACCACATACTGAAGATTAGGTTTTCACTATCATATTTATAAAGAATTAGAAGCTTTGCTGAAATTGTACATATCTATATGACAAGTGAAAAATTATATATTTTCCAATCATTACATATAAAAATACATTTATAACAATGTAACTTTTCATTATATTCTGTGAGGTATCTTATAAAATAAGGCAAAGCTAACATATCATTTGATCTTTTTTCTATTTTAATTCCTTCAGTTACCAGATGAGTAAATAAATTCTCCTCTAAGCAGTACAAATTCTCAACTCCCACCTTAGGACTTGACAGCTAAATTAGGCAGAAATATTATAGGGAGTCAGATAGGCCTAGGTCCTCAAAGAAGCCAGTGTAAAGAGGAGATAGAGTGCATCTGTTAGGGAGACAGACAGCTTTTGAGAGCAGACTTGAAGACAAGATAAGAATGTACTTCCATACTTCCCCTAAGAATAAACAGGGATTGATATTTTAAATCATTATCAATCACCTTGACAAAGCTAGGAAGTTTCACCAACCCAACCCCTTGTAGAAAGCGTCACTGATCAGTTTCATACCTTCTTGCTACATGACTTGCTTCCCAATTTGATCATGAGTTAATCAATATACACACACCACATACACACACACACACACACACACACACCTCTATTGTACTATTCTTAAATTTTCCTTGTTTGGTTTGTATTTCTATCTGTCACAGAGTCTCTAAGAATATCATAAGGATATTATTACTTGTTGAATAAGCGTTTAAGTTAATGTACTTAACTTCACCTCTCTAACTTCAGTAGAAAAAACTGATATAGTATAGTTATACTGTTGAAGAGGAAGACATTATTATATACTTTGCAGACTAGGGAACATCTGTCATATGGGCTGAGTCTGTGAAACAGTTCAAGAACTATTCAATCTAGTTTTCAATCTGGAAATATCTTGCTACTTATGCATTATAAAATAAAAATAATGAAGACTACCACAAGAATTTTGGTGAACTGTCAAAGCTTAGAATAATTAACTTTCTTTTTACCACTGGTCTTGAAGAACCACTTGATTGAGCAAGAGATATAGCTCAACAGCATAAGTGCCTTGCTGGCAAGCACAAGACTCTGACTTGGATCCCTGATGCCAAGAACAACTTAGTTTACCTTTAAAATATTATTTGTCTTCTTCCGTTGAATGGGGAGGGCTGGAAATTCATATCCTAAAGAACAGAGATCATTCTGGAAAAGCTAATTCTGCCTTCCAAAAAAGTTGTTAAAAGAGATTCACAGCTTTGCCATATTATAACTGAGCGCTTAATCTGTACTCTGATATTATGTATAATATAATATAATAAATGAAATATTACAACAAAAATACAATTAATTTCAGTCAAATATGTATAAATTTATTAAGTCAGATTGTCCAGTGAGAGTCAACATGGGACAGTCACACAGAATTGAGGAAGTTTTGCCAATATTTTGTCCCCTAACAAGTTCTTTCTCTTGTATAAAATTTATATTCCCACAGTATTTGAGATTGTTTTGCAAACCAAACTCAGCATCAACAGTTGGATCAAGACATTTATGCTTCAGAATACACTTCTCTGAATTATATCTTCATTTTTGTATTTATTAGTGATATGCCTCACTTATCTCTATGTTTAGAAAATAATTTAAAATGTGGATTTTTTTTTTTTTTTGCAGAACTGGGGATTGAACTCAGGCCCTTGCACTTGCCAGGAAAGCTTTATTCTGCTGAGCCATCTCCCTGGCCCAAATGTGGCATTTAAAAAAAATCTTATTCTCTAATTTTTGGTTCTGCAACCTTAGGCTGTACAAGGATAGTCAACATTTTGGCCCTAGCCCTTAAAGGTAAGTGAAGACTCAGGATATAAGTGAACCTGTACTACAGTATCATGTAACTCAATGGTGTCCCAAATTTTCTGATCAAGCAGATTATGGAGCTACAGAGGAAAGTGATTGATGATGTAGTGTGCCTAAGGAGAGTCATATGGAGAGAAAACATTCTCTCAGGCTTTCACAGAGAGCAAATTTGTAAAGCAATGCCCTGACTCATCCATATGGTTGACACTGACAAAAGATTTACAAATTGCTGCACAGGGTTTTGGGGTAAATTCTGATGGGATTTGACTGACCTTATCAGATACAAAACTTACACTTTCTGTTATATAGGTCTTATTTTTTGTGGTACTGGGAATTGAACTCAGGACCCTACACTTGTCAGGCAAGCACTTATTCTACTGAGCCATTTCTCTGGCCCCTTTGTCTTGGTTTTAACCATCCAGCAGAAAATTATAAAAATGAAATATAAAAAGTAAAGCCATATTAATATGCTGAGCTGTAAAAGGCTGAAGTCCACAATTTCTGACATTGCCAGTCCTATGAATAACCCACTACTATTATGGACTACTGCTTTATATGGACTATTTTGCTGAAGTCATGCACCTACAATATATGAAAGGCAATGGAATACCCATCTCTGACAAAAGTAAATAGAAAAGTGAGATATAAATGAAGGACCATTTTGTAGTGAAAAGAAATATATATATACACAAAAAATAGGATAAATACAGTGCTACTTTCTCTAAGTTCAATGAGAAAACATATCTATACTGAGGGTTTAGACAAGACATCATGTCTGCATCTACAAAGACAATATGCAGTGTATTAATTATTGTAACTGTCCCACTAACCTGTTTTGAAACTGTCTTATTGCTACTTCTTTCTCAATAAAATTAATGTAAAAATAAAGAAATAAAAAATCTTATTTATTTATTTACTTATTTCTTTGTTACAGGGTCTCGATATGCAATTTGCACTCACAGGGATCCACCTGTTTCAGCCTCCCCAATGCTGGGATTATATATTTGATACCATGTCCCGTTTTGGTGGCTGGGGAATATGTATGAAAAAATATATATACATAATTTTCTCTGTGAAAAATTCAGATATAATTTCAGCTCTTAAACTGTAGGAGAGCACAAAACCAAAAATACCAATGCTGTTAGGCAACTGCTCACATAGTCTCTGTACTCATTAAATACCAGATTATGGGAATGAAATGCCCACCTCTGCTTTTTCTTAAGAAAGAGGAAAACATAGACAACTCCCGCATGCGATGTTCTGATTTTTCAGTGAAATAGCCCAAGGGATTGATAACTATCTCATTTGCGTTTGTGACTTATGACCCAGTATATTCTAAATGCTTTGAGACTCCTGAGAGCTAAAAATTTCTAAGTGGTATGTTTTTGCTCCAGCATAATACCTGTACAGGAATAAAAGGCCAATGCAAGTTAATAATCTCTTTCACTGAGTGAAAAGAAAGAATGGGGAGCATATCCAACATTCCAAGGTTTTGGAGACTGAGTTTCTGTCTCCCCTAACATGGAGTGCACAGGGGTTCATCATACTGTACATGTCTAGAGGCTACTTAGTATTGTGTTATTTGCTACTGCTCCAATGGAGTGGCAGTACAACACACTAATATCAGAGGAAGCAATGGAAGAGCTGCACCAAGTGTGGACAAGGCATATTAGCAAATTTTGGTGTATTGACGTGAATCTCTTCCCCACGCACATTCAATCTCTAAACACTATTAGATATGCTTACTATTTTTTAAAACATGTGGATAACATCACAAATTTACAAATAAGGAAAAAACTGGGAAAATTAATTTAATGAAGAGACAAGCATCTAACATAAACACATTATGCTTATTTTAATTTACAATTATTTGTGATTTTATGCACTTATCCCATCCTCAATATAACAAAATAGAAATTACATGAAAAAATAACTTTCATAAAGGTACTCAACACATACCAAAATGAAGCATAAATGAGGCCTGTAATCCCAGCACTTGGGAGGCTGAGGCAGGAGGATTGTTGTGAGTTCGAGACCAGCCTGAGCTACAAAGTGAGCTTAAGGCCAGCCTGGAACTGCATAGTGAGACCCTGTCTCAAAAAGACAAAAAAAAAAAAAAATACACAATATAGAAAAGAACCAAACAGAAATCATTGAACTATACAATGTAGTACCTGAACTGAATAACTCACTTGAAGGGAAAAATAGCAGATGTGATAAAACAGAAGAAGTGAGTACACCTGAACACAGGTCACTTGAGATGACTCAATCAAATTAAAGGGAAGTCATATGATGGGAAAAAAAACGAAAAACGATATAGGAAGCCTAAGGAGTGTGTGGGAGTGGTGCGACAGGACAATATACGAATCATAGTGGTCAGTTGAAGAAAGATGAAGAAAGAGTTGAATAGCTTCTTTAAAGAAAATATGTCCTCAAATATAGATAAACATGGAAAGATTTTAGAAACTCAAAGAATTCCATATAGAATGAATTCATAGACCATAAGAAAATGCATCATAAACTGTCAAAAATTAGTAATTATTTTAAATTACAAAAAAAATTAATAATGACAGAGTACTTGAATAGATAGTTTAAACAACAGAATGAGATCTGTACTTCCATGCACAACTTACTATAGATTTAAGAACATACAAAAAACCTGAAGGTAGCATGATAAGTGATAGTCTGTAGGAACAGTAACCAAGAGAATGCAAGTGCCAATGTCTATATGAAACAAAATAGACTGTAAGTTAAAAACTCTTCATAGACAAAAATATATTTTGTCATAAGATCCAATCAATTTTCTAGGTAGAAATAAATTTATGCACACATATATCAAACATTAGAACACATAAGTTTATGAAATGGACATTGATAAAATAGAGAAACATACAATACTATCAAAATCACACATTCAGTAAAGGATAGGACAAATATGCAGAAATTCAATAAAGAAACATACCACTTTAGCAGAGCTCAAGAAAAATATGGAACTATGAGACATATAACATTTTATGCAACTAAATCAATTACTCTCAAGGGTAGATGGAACTTTGTTTTGATTGCAAAGCCTACCATCTTTGATACCAAAGCCTACCATCTTATCACAAAATAAAACTACAGGTCAATAACCAAGGACTAAAATTCTAGAAAAATCCAATGAGACCATAATAAAACCAAGATCAAGAGCACATTAAAATGACTATTCAGCATGAATACATATAATTTAACCTATGATGAAGGATAATTCAATACATGAAATTCAGTGAATGTGGTATATCAAGTTAATAGTGTTAAGGGTAAACATCACATCATTAACTGGATAGATATACAACAAGAAAAATTTAGGACACTTTCATGAAAAAAATATTTTCAGAAGGCCTAGTAGGAAATTCCCATATGTGAAATGTGTACAAGCTAACATTAAATTCAATGACAAAACTCATAGTTTTTCCTAAAATATCATGAATAACATCAGAATTTCCAAACTTATCAATGTATTTTTGAGGGGAGGAGATGTTGAAGATGGAATCCACGGTTTTGCACATGCTAGGTAAATGTTCTACTAGTGAGCTACCTACACCTGAATCCTCACCATTTCTATTCAATGTAATAACCAAAATCCTATTAAAGCAATTAAGCAAGAGAGAGAGAGAGAGTTAAAAGGCAATACAATCAGAAAACACCAATTAAAATGTTCCTTGTTCACAGATGGCCTAATTTTGGAGGATACAAAATCAATAGACCCTCTAAATATCAGTAGCATTTCTATACACTGTGAACAATTTGAAAAGGAAATTACAAAAACAACCCCAATTAAATATCATCTAAGAGAATAACACGCTTAGCAAATCAACTCAACCAGGAGGGTAAAATAATTGTTTAACAAATGCTACAAAAGAATGATGAGAAATATGAAGATAAGAATGATAAATTGAAAGAATTTCGATCTTATATGATTATACTCAGATTGTCCAAGGAAATTGACAGACTTTTTGTGAACCCTATGAAAATCACAATTAAATTTTCTATAGAAAAAGGAAAAGGTAATGTAAAACTCATACGCAACCTATGTATGGCCAAAACAATATTAAGAAAGAATAAATCTGGAGACTGTACCCTGTTTAATTTCAACACAGTAGAAAACTACAGTAATTAAAACAGTATTATGTTGATATGAAAACTAGATCATA
This sequence comes from Ctenomys sociabilis, assembly GCA_004027165.1. NCBI lineage: Eukaryota > Metazoa > Chordata > Mammalia > Rodentia > Ctenomyidae > Ctenomys > Ctenomys sociabilis. Next base: position 5,172 of record PVKA01024273.1, on the reverse strand, counting down.
GATGAGTGGAAAAGAAGAGTGTCCCAAAATGGAGCCATCCACATATGAACAACCTATGTTTGACAAGGATTCCCAGACTACCAACTCCAAAAGGAATAGCTTATTAAGTAGTGAGGTGAACCTGAATATTTGCATCAAAAGAATGGTTTTGGACCTTGTCTTATTTCATACACAAAAAATAAAGTAAATATAAGATCTGAAAATTTCACAGAAAAATGGGAGGGGTAATTTTATTAATATTGGCCTTAGAAATGATTTATTTTGTGTGAAACATAAAGCACAGATAGCAAAATAAAAAAATAAGTGGGGCTACATCAATGTAAAATGCTTCTGCACAGCAAATGAAAACAATCCAGAGTGGAAGAAAGTATTTGCAAACCACACAGTGATCCCAGGTTGTTGAAAAATGGCACAAAATTCAATCTTTCCATTCCTTGAATATCAAAATTCACAAAACAGATCTTCTAAGTGTTCATGATTTTGCTTGTTAATTGAACTGAAAATCTTAATTGCAAAATCCTTCACAGGGTGAGAATGAGTCACATGTCATGTCTCAATGACAATATAAAAGTATGACATTTCTGTATAAGCTTTGCTCTTGCCAGATAATAATGAGTGTTTGCATTACTGTGTGAAAACATTTATCATTAGGGTTGTTTGTGCTTTAATTGCATAAAATATTATAATTATGACTTCAAAGATAGTGATAGCAGCAGAAAAGTTAGGATGATAACTGGGAAATCTACTGTAAAGTTAATGTGTACACTGACAAAGCGAACACCAATCACCATAGACTTGAAAAAAACCATTGTGAAACTTGTTAAATCACAGATAAACGAACTTATAAGTGTAATTTATGGGGCTCAGAACCAGTTATCTGGGTTTTCATTATTTCTCATTGGGAAAATAATATGTTCAATTCTTGAAATTTTCAGTGTCTTAACCACAGATTTGGAACAAATTGAGTTTGATAACCGATGAATTGCTTTATTTTTTATAAGCATTGAATGTTCTAAATTTATAAGGATTTCTTATAACTTAATAGAAAAATCAACAAAATTTTTAAATAGACATCTTTGAAAGATCCCTTTCCAAAAGCATACAAATAACGAACACATATAAGAAAAATCAGTCAACATCATCTATGTTCAGGGAAATATAGGACAAAACAACAAAATTTAATAAATAATTTATACATTTTAAGGAAACAACTATCTAAAATGTCAATTATTTGTTGAAAAGAGTGTAGAGAAGTAGTAAGTCTTAAGTATCTTCATGGGAATACAAAGCAATAAAGCTACTAATGCAGTACAGAAATCAGTCTTATTTTCTCATTGCTGGATTAAAATACCAGACATCTGCAAGTTAAAATAGGAAAGGTCCATTTTAACTTACAGATTGTGGAGGTATCATCCCAGGGTTGGCAGTCTCCAAGGCATGACAGAGAGGTATGCCAGAGGAGAAAAAGTACATGGTGGGGCCAGAGCAATAGCTTAGTGGAGTACATGCTTGCCTGGCAAATGGAAGATCCTGAGTTTAATCCCTGGTACCACCAAAAAATAAATAAATAAACAAATAGTGCACATCATGGGAAAAGTGAAGCAATGAGCTTTCTTTCTCTTTCCCTTTTTATTCCCTACAGGTTACTAACCTAATGGTTGGTGCCTCACATACCCAGAATGGGTCTTCAATGTTCAGAAAATACATCATACATATGCAAACTATGCTAAACCAATCAAGTAATTGATCCAGTATAAGAGAAGCATGATCCAGTATCACACATCATAATTCAGCCACCCCTCAAAAGCCACATCTATGAGCATATGAAACTTTGGGGGGACATCTAGATATAAGCCGTAAAAACATCCTTCAAATAACAATAGAACTATGATATGATCCAGCAGTCTCACATTTGGGTTTCTATCTTACTTACAGTTATTTATGTTCATTGCAGTATATTTACAGTAGTCCAGGAGTAGAGCCGATCTACATAGTCAAGGACCATTAAATGGATGAGTAAGTTCTAACATGTTATGTGATATTATGCAGTTTTAAAGATCAAAATAATGTTATATGTTTAACAAGGATGAATCTTAATACCTTGGGTTAAGTGAAATAAACTAGACACAGAAGTACAAACACTCCATGATCTCAGTTATTGAAATCAGGTAAGCACCTAACATGTAAAGTCAAAGAAGAAAAAGGAATGGCTACTATGGACTGGAAGAAAGGGAAAAATTAAGTGTTGTTCTTCTATGGGTATAAATTTTGGTCATAAATCTTGAAGCTGGAGCCGATGAGTTAGCTCAGTGGACTAAGTCCCTGCTTAGGCAAGCGCAGGGTCTGTGGTTTGATCCCCAGCACCACATGCTGTGCCAGCCCCATCTTCTGGGTGCAGAGAGTCTGGGTATGGTGTATGGTGTATGCCTGTAATCCCAGCATTAGGAAGGCTGAAAACAGGAGATTACTATGAGTGCAAGCTATGTAGTGAGACCCATAACAACCAAATACATTTTAAAAAAAATGAATAAGTTCTAGAAATCTAAAGTTCTGTGTTTATAATTAATAATGCTCTACTGTATAGAAAAAAAACCTTAAGGGTATAAATTAAAAATACATTTAACACTATAAAAATATTAATACATAACAAAACCCAGCAACAGCCATACTACTGACAGTAATTGGTGTCCACCATATTTTCTACCCTAAGATGTGAGTTACTTCAATCTAGTTCTACAATCCTATCTTTTTCTGTCAAAGGAACTGTAGTCGTTTCTTCCCAAATCCTCAACAAGGGCTCTCTTTAGTTCACTGCCACTTCAGTGAAGATGGCAAATAGATGAAATTTAGCACTTAAAAATATCAGATGGGCAGAAACGCAATTTAAAGTGATTCTCACATACTAGAATAATAAACAATGGTAAAAATCACAACTTCACCTAAAAACAAGTGTGTGTTCCTTCAGAGGTCTAAGAAGGTTTGCCACAAGTGCCATTCTCCTTTCTTAAGGGACTCTTAAAGGTACAGGAGTGTCATTTACCCAGAAGGATCAGTTGCTCAATCCATAATAGTGTTCTTTTTCCAAGTAAAATCCCACGGTAAACTACAATTTACTAAGCCAAATACTGTGACCTAAATAATTGCTCTCATAACACCAGCACCAAGTCATTAAACAAAGAGTTACCACAAACAATTGATTTGATTTTAACCATTCAACTATTCCTCTGCTGATAGCAACGTATTTTGTATTATACCTGGAAAACAAGAGGGTAATAGGATTGCTAAAACCCAACATCAGAAAAATATAAGAACAAAAGAATAAAAAAGAAAATAAAGGTAATACAACATAGTAGCTGGAATTGAACACAAACCTATTATGATGTAGATATTCTGGATATAGTTCTCAGAATTTACTGACACTAATTTGGGGAGACACTGTAATGTAGAGTAGTGAATTTGCATTGTGGAATCTTGCCATTTGCTAACTATGAGACCTTAAATGATTTGACTAATTCTCCTATCTTCTGTTTCTATAACCATGGAATAGGGAAATTATCATCAAAGCTATCAGCTTGCTGGGAGGATTAGAAATAATTTTATATATTGGCAACCTGCTGACACTGTATTTGTTTTACATACACACAACTAAAAATGCTTAATTACTCAGTCTGTTGTTATGGTCATATTCATTATGATTTATTGTGTGTGAAGAAACATTGCCAATTAACATTATCTCTTGTCCTCATTCTCCACAGTGCTGCCTAAATTCACAAAAGGCACTTCTTTGTATAGAATTTAAAATCTGCCAATACTTAAACAAAAGATTTCACCTGTATTGCCTTTCTGATCAGACAATATTCAGTCTGGTTTGCAGCTATAGAGGCATTACAATAAAGTAATCCTGACTGATTTTATTACTCTCCAACTTTTCTACTTCATTGACTCACTGTAATTGATAAACATGTTGTGGGATTTGAATTTTATGTAATTATATCAGTCCTGTTTAAAAGGACGAGAGAATAATTTAAAGATCAAAGGAAATATAGAGAGTTTTACATAACTGATAATATAAAAGTGAAACACACCAAATTTCAAAAACTTGATATATACTCTGAAAATATCCTAGACAAAATGTTTTATTAAATAATTATTTGAGCCACTTTTACCCTTCAACTTTTGCTGCATATTTTGACCATATTTTTGTATGGTATGACCGTATTATCCTTTTATGGATAAAGTAACATGATTATTTGGTCTCTAGCATAATGAGGTTGTCAATGGATGCAAATTTTATTGTTATAATTCATAATGATAATGTCACATAAGTTTAGAGTTTTTGAAATAATTGGGAAACATCTTTTAAGTGAATTTTTTTCCATTTATTTTTATTTTATTAAAATACAAATGTCAATCAGACAGTTTCAAAACACCTTAACCATACAGAGGCGATGAATTAATACATTGCAAACTGTTTTCATAACGTTTTGGTATTGTACAAGGTGCATACATGATATTATATTTACAGGTTTTTTATAGCTGAATTATATGAAAAATTCAATAATTATTTACCTAGTGGATGACCATAGCACTAAAAGCCGACATAATATCCTGTCCAACCACCATTAGTGCAGATCTTGCCTATCATAGAATTATGTAGAAGCACAGAGTTATCTATCCCAACTGTACTGTCTATACACACACATGAATTTTTTTTCTACAACCCTTCCTTTGTCTACACCTGTCAAAAGTGGGCACACCATTGACATTCAACTACCTTAGGTGCTTGAACTCAACACCACAATCCAACACAGTCCAGCATTCTGCAACCATAGGGAGTTATTCAAAGAAATTGTCGACCATATCCATTTACAGCTCAGCTTAATATTATGGGCTCACGATGTAAACTTCATTTTTATACTTTTATACTTTTCTGCTGGATGGTTAAGACCTAGGTAGATCAAAACTTATATACAAACACATGAACTTTATATTTCCTATGTGGTTATTGAAGTCTTCTCAGGGTTTATCTTGTAGTCCTGTACATTATTCTGTAGTTCCTTTGTCTGTGTCATCCATGTGGATGAGTCACGGCCAATGCTTGACCAGATTGCTCTCTGTGAGAGCCTGAGAGAAAGTTTTCTCTTCATGTGACTCTCCCCAGGCACACTATAG
>PVKA01024272.1:12135-34565 GCA_004027165.1 Ctenomys sociabilis | reverse complement strand
GAAGGGAAGGGAAGGGAAGGGAAGGGAAGGGAAGGGAAGGGAAGGGAAGGGAAGGGAGAGAGGAGGGGGTGGGGGAGAGAGAGGGGGCTATAAGGAGGCTAAGGCAGGAAGATTGCCAGTTCATGGCCAGCTTGGGCTACATAGTTAAGTTCAAGGCCATCATGGACTATATATTGAGGTCTTATAGCAAAGGAAATGAAAGAGAGGGAAGAACAAAGAGAGAGAGAGAGACAGAGGGGGGAGGGAGAGAGATTGGAGGGGGAGGAAAATGGGGAAAGTGAAAGAAGAAAGAAAAAGGACTGAAGAGTTGTAAGGGCACAATGGCCCTTTCACCAGGTCACTGGCCACCTCTATCCAAAAAAGAGCTGAGTCAAGCACTTTGCTTAGTCAGAGAGCTCTTCTCCAAGTGATTGTAAAGTTGTATGACTATAGAATAAATGTTTAAGAGGCAGATATAGGAGAATGGAAGATCGCCATACTCGTCCTACCCTTGACCCATGTGCCACCGCTCCAAGAGAAAATGTTCTTTCTAAGTACCTTAAAATATGAATGACAGGGGCTGGGGAGATGGCTCAGTGGAGTAAGTGTTTCCCTGGCAAGCGCAAGGACCTGAGTTCAATCCCCAGTTCCACCAAAAAAAAAAAAAAAAAAAACATGAATGACAGAAAAACTGGAGCCAAGGCTCTATGCTATGAAGAAAATTATTCTCCAGCACAGGAAATGTGGCCCCACAATATCAGCTCCCAGCCCTCATACTTTAGATAACTGCACAGAGTTCACATTGGCTGAATGCTTACCGTGCTGCCAAAGGACTCACATGGAGGCTATCTCTTTTGACGTCCATGTGACCAAGACTTGTGGCTTTCAGGCTTGGAGCACAGAAGCTATGCTACACATGATTATTTTTTGAGAAATTTTTCCACCAAAATAATTCTAAGCACATTACCAGCTGTTTTGTAAACCCTGCTATTTGCTGCTGTTGTTGTTGTTGTTTTAAACCTGGCTCAGAAATGAACCAAAACACAACACCGTCCTCTAAACTCAACCTTGAAGTTGTCCTTGTCTAAATCTCTTATTCTTGTTTTCGAACCCAGCCTCCTTTATACAAGTGGCCAACCTTTCTGGGTGTGGTGTGCATTTCTTTCTGGAAATCAGCCCTCGGGGCAAACTTGGGGCAGTGTCACCCTGTGGTCAGTGTTTTTGGTGTCACATTGAAAACTGAGAATCTGAATAAGCCGAATAAGAGAATATCTGAGGACAGAAACCGGGTAACATGATCACGAGATAGTGAGGAACAATCGTCAAGCCTGAAAGCCACTTCAGGTTTGAAGGAGGCTGGAGTCTCATTGTGGGTCATGACAGAGTCAGTGGGTTTTCCAGTATTCCCTTTGGTGTACCAAGGGAAACCGGGAAAGCCTGTGGCAGCCCATACAAAACCAGACCAGGACAGCTGCCCAAGATGTGGCACAGAAAGCAGTTTGCGCAGTCAGCAATCCTGAAACAAAAACTCCTCACAAACACGGTGCCAACCAGGCCGCTTCGCCAGGCACAAGCTTGATCCTTATTGCTGTTAGTCCAGAAACTTGCCTTTCAGAGATTACAAGAAATCAGCTCCGAAGAGGTTAGGTGCCGCTGAAGAAAGACAAATACATAAGCTTTAGAGCAAAACCTGCCACGCACTTGACCCAGTTTCAGTCTTCCTCGCTGATGTCCTGCCTCTTCAGCAGCTGACCTCTTTCTTTTCTTACTGGAAAGAATTTTTTGTTTTGCAATGAGATTTTGATCCTAAAGATAGATTATATTCATTTTAACTTGCTTTTCTTCTATGATACTTTTTCTTTCAAAAACAGTTGTACTAACAGTTGCCCATAACAGAAAATGATACAAGAAGAAACTAAAAATCATAGTTCATCTTGGCAACTGAGTTTTGTGTTTCCTTGTCAATTTCAAGATTTTTATTTGTTGTTATGCTTGTGTGTGTCCATATATGTATGTATACACACACACACACACACACACACCTATATGTATACTTACTTTGCAAAATTGAGGTCATTCCCAAACATGATTTCATGATACACTATTTTTTTCCTCCTCACTCATAATGGAAGCATTAAAGATTCTTTGGAAATATATTTTTAAAAGTGATTACATCATTACTATTCTTTTTTAGGCCTTGACAGCCTGAGCATAGGGCATTAAAAAGAATAACATATGGATATTTAAAATGGGACTTTGAACCATTTGCATTTGCAATCTTCAATGCTTTTTTTCTAGCTGAGACCCTTCAGTGCAGCCAGTTAAATAAAACTCTAAGACTAGGAACATCAGGAAAGACTTATCAGTGTCTAAACTAATAAAGAAACCTAAGTCAGCTGTGTTTTTCAGAATAGCCATGACTATCTACAATTGGATAAATGCTACCTTGTGTGCATAGCAGATTTTAGGAGCTACCATCAGCTGGCTTAGTTATGGCAAGACTTATGCTGGCATGATGACCTCAAAAACACCAGAAATCTTTTATCCCAAAAGATGTTAATATCAGACTATCTGGTCACTTAGAATAATCTGGATAATTGGCTGAATTATCAGGCAGATTTCGCTTTGGGGTAGGTGGTTGTTTAGCGAGCTCAGAAAACTCTTCCAAAGAATGAGTCCTAGGTGATGGGCCATTGAGGAGGGGTCTTAGTCATCCTAGGCAAAGCTAGAAGAACCACACCACAGCATAACGATGGTGCTGGGAGAAAAGGGATTCTGCAGATTTTGGTGGGATTCCAGGCTTCTTTTACCTTTCACCCTAGCTGTGCCACATTGGGAGGGAGCAATGCTGGAAATCTCCAAGAAACAGAAGAAAGGCTAAGATGCTGCAGGGGTGCCGGCCTCCTGCTGGGGTCTTCTTGGTGTGGCTGCAAGGATAGCCATAGAATGCATTCTCCTGAAAGTTGGGGGACCCAGAGAAGAAGAAGGGAGGGCCAAGAGGCCTTGGGTAGACACTGGGGATTCTGCCAGGGGGAGCCTGAGGTGGCGGGGGAGTAAATCAACAAAAGAATCCACTTCCATCCTTTCTCCTTCCATTTTACTAGGATCATTTCCACTGTTCTCTGGGTAGAAACTAAGGCACATTAAGGAGTTGCACAAATATTTCTTAACTCTTACCACTGGGCCTCACAAATGAGGAAGTGAGACTCAAAGGCATTAATGAAGAAACATGGGCACGCGGACAAAAAAAAAGAATCAACCAAAGGGTGTAGTTTTGGGTTTTTTGTTTTGTAGAATTTTTTTTTTTTTAATTTTAAAGAGATTACAAAATTAAAAAGATTAAAAATGTTACAGAATTTCAAAACAAGATAAGAGGAAATCAACAATGGTTGTTATATTGCATATTGTTGTCTTCAAAGTAATTGTTCTGATTACCAGATATAAGCATGCAAAATTGGTCCCCCCGAAATAAGTATTAGGGGCCAGAGAGATAGCTCAGTGGAATAAGTGCTTGCCTGGCAAGAGCAAGGTCCTGAGTTTAATCCCTCATACCACCCCCCCAAAAAATTAAGTATTAACCATCCCTTACAATAAGCCAATAGAAATTAGTAGTACAATTATCTTAGCAACCTTGGGTGTTGTTCATAGCAACAAAGTGGAAGTGAGGCCTTGAAGTGAGGCTGGGCCTCTGCTCCCTGAGGGAGAGGGGCTGCCTTTCAGGGGTCTGTGCATGGGGGGGGGGGGCTGCCTCCTGATCTCTGTTTAGGTGTTTGGACACTGAGTGCACACTACCCAGCATGCTTCAGTTTCTGCCCAAACAAAAAAGGCTGTGAAGAAATTATTGATAACTGTTTCCTGCCAGGCAGCCACTCCTCCCCCTGCAGCCTGCACTGAGAGGCCCCAAATTTAGTTCCTGGATCCAATCCCACACAAGCCTGGAATCCAGAAACAAGTCAGGATTTAAACTTGGAGGCTAAATGGATGGTACCATATCTTACTTTCTGTTGTAAATATATGAATTTAGATTGCTCCTTGCTTCTTTTCAAGTTTGCTCAATTTTAAATTGCATGACTTCCCTCTTTTCTCTTTAACTAGTTACCCCAGTTTTATAAATGGTTTAAGTTCATTCATTCTAAGGCTTTCCAATAAAACTAAATTGTGAGCTCTTTCCCCATAGTCTCTAGAAAAGTTACCTTTCCTATGGTGATTAATTTAGAGCTATATGTTACTTTAATAAATCACTTAGTATTTGTTGCTATTCTCATGACTAAACAAAAATATTCCTCATCAAGGAGATGGATCAAGAATTTCAGGCAACAACTGGCTTCTTACATGTTCTCTCACACTGAACAAATCACACTTCTATTAATTAGTTTAGAACTCACCTCCCTTACAAACATGATAAGAAACAAAAAGAGCATTCTTAATCTCATCTTAAAAGAACAAGAAACACTTGACAATCATATGAAATGACCCAGACTTAAGGCAGTGAATTGGGAAAAGAGCGCAGCTTCTAACACCAAAGCCAACACCAAGAGACACCTGAGAAGAGTCCCCTTGAACTTTGATCTAATTATAAGGCAAAAATGTTGGGGGTTTCTTTGTGATCCTCACTGTCTCCTCCAAATGGAATACAAGCAGCTCATACTATTTTACCTTCAAAACATGTTGGACAAATAGTGATACCAAATCCTAGGAAGAAGAAAAGATGTGCCCCGTGATCTCAGGGGACGCAAGAGGTCCCCTGAGATTTAGGGTTCAAACTTTACAGGCGCTTCCTTTGTGCTTTCTTATTATTTTAAATTTACATGGGATGGTTCTTAATTCCCACAGGCAAATTTGTTTCCTAAAACAGAAGTCAAAAAGTCCGAGACTAAAAGGGGTGCTAACTTTGTCCTTAGACTTTTGTAGACTTTGAATTTCATTTCTTATTTTCTACATCTTAGACTTTTTATTATTTATGTGACTTAAACTACTAGATAGCAAGGCCTTATTCTTAATATTATGCAAATGGAAAATCATGACATATCAATGCATTTGTAGAGTATTGGTCTTCTCTAATAAGTACTATGAATTTGGTATCACTAATCACTAATGATTAGATCATAAAATGACAATCTTTTCCTTTGTGTATGTGTTATTACAAGGCACAGTTATTTTCAGCAGCTATAGTTTTCCTGTCTAAAATTTTGTGTGTTGTTTTTCTTTACTGATATTTTTCATTTGATTTTAGTGTTCAGTCACACTGATTTTCCCATATTTTACTTGTGTAAACATACTTGTTTCATAGCACATTGCCTTACCAAGTTCCTGTTGTGAAAATTCTTCTAGATATTTCTCTCCAATTATTTCATCCTATGACATATGAGGTATGTGTTGCATGTTTATGTGCATGCATATTGTATGTTGTAAATTATAGATTTATTTAGGAGTGATTTTTTTCATTAATTTCTCAGCTTGGGATTCCCTTGACATGAAGACAGAGTCAATACAAATTCTATCGCCATGCAGAGCTCTTTTGTAGTGTTTCAGATTATCATAGGTAGCGTTCTACCATCAGAACCAGGGCACTCTGAGCTCCCTTAGATTTCCCTCGACCTGTGGGCAGTTTTAAAATTTCTTTTTGTACTGGAAAACAAATTCCCCTTATTTTATATTCATGGAAGTAAACATAGGAGATAATGACCAAATAAATGTGAAAATTAGGGGACCAGCAAGATAGCTCAGCAGACTAAAGCATCTGCTTAGGCAAGCTTACACAAGCGCAGACCATGGTTCAATCCCCAGTACCACATGCTGTGCCAGCCCTGCTCCCAGGTTGGGCTGGGCCAGCCACAAAGTCTGTGTGTAATGGCTTATGCCTGTAATCCCAGTGCTGGGGAGACTGAAAACAGGAGGATCACTATGAGTATGAGCTGTGTAGTGAGACCTGTAACCACCAAATACACTAAAAAAAAATTAAAAAATGTGAAAAGTACACAAGGATTAACAATAATAAAAATTGGACTCTGTATTTTCAAAGATATGACATTGAGTTGCAGCACAATATACAATACAATGTAGCTGGTGTCAAATATACATGTATCAGACAAAAAAAGTGAAAAATATTTTTATTGGTGCATATGAGCAAAGGAAAGTTATGATAGCAAAGTTAAAAAACATAACAAAATAAAGATTGGATACATTCTATATGTGACTATGTATGTTTTCTTTTCTTTTTTATTTTAGGGAAGGGTCTACAGGGTGTACAGGGTCTCACTACTAGATTGAACTTGTAGTGATCTGCATATTTACAGCCTCCCAAGAGCTAGGATTATAGGCACGTGCCACCAGGCCCAGTCTAAATTGTATCTCAGTACACTCCAGGGGCGGGGCTGGCAGAGCAGGCCTGGGGATCAAATCCCTAGCCCCTGTACCTGCTTGCAGATGCTTTAATCCCTGAGCTATTTGGCCAGCCTTTATACATGTTTCTAAAGTGAAACACTTCTATCTAAACAGTCTTCAAGTCCTTCAGTATAATTGACATACTTTTTTAATAAAATTTCTTTGCTGGTATAAATGTTCTGTATTTGAAAACATTATTTGGGATATTATGTTAAAGACTTGCTTAACCTTGTATATAAAATCATTGAGGGGGGGGCTGAGGAGATGGCTCAGTAGAATAAGCGCTTCCCTGGCATGCTCAAGGGCCTGAATTCAATCCCCAGTTCCTAAAAAAAAATCATTGAGGAATCATTAATGGTTAAGCATATGTAAAATAATAGTGTTAAGTAAACCTTATATTGGCCAACACCAAAATGTATTCTGCAGATGTTATTATTTTGAATTAAAAATGTGTTAAATTGTTTTAAGTAACTTGAAATTTGTAAAGCAAAATGTTTACTTTTAACATTTCTTTAAGTTTAAAATAAAGCTTATGTTTAAAATGTCTTTAAAAAAATTATGAATGAATCCATTTTACAGTACCAATGGTGGCTCCCAGCAAGGAAAGGTGTGGCACTGGAGTTCAGATCAAAGGATGATCTGGTGACTGCAGCTTTTTAGATTGTATCAGATTTAGTCAATGAAAAGGTAAACATATATTGATTTATAACTATAAATTAGCATATAGTATATGTATAAGCACACTTATATATAAACCATGTAACTGAATTCACAATAACTTTTTTTGCATTACATAACTTCTCAAACAAGTAGTAAAAAGACATTAATCTATGAGAAGTCTAAAGTGCAGCACGTATAATCACATTACTGGCAACCTCTGTCCTTAGCCACATCCTTCTTTATATCATTAATATCCAAGTTGTTGAAGTGGGAACCACAACCTGGCATTATTGTGAATATGCAAACCCAGGGCAATATGCAGTACACAAAGTCCCTGAACAAGGCCAGGACATCACACCAAGAAGAAAAGTGATATATTGGCTTCTGTTGCCATAAAAATTAATGGAAGAAAGAGAAGATACCAGAGCCTATCACTATGAAAGCTGCTCTTCCTGCCTGTGGAAGTATGGAGGAGACCAAAGGGAAGATCAAAAAACTCTATAAAAAGCCTGTATGCCTTTTCTTGTTTTTTCACGTATTATTTCTAGGAGATTCTTGCTACTTGGTGTAGAACACACTTGCAGAAAAGCATGCTGAATATTTCTATTGCCAGTGAAATACATTGGCCCTCCTTTTCTTTTAGATTCTCTAGGATTTCATTTCACACACACACCAAAAAAAGTATGATAAATACTCCTTCCATTAGATATTTCTACAAATATAGATTGGAGAACCTTTAGATTCAAATTATTTTTGGCCTCTATTAAACCTATGGGGTTGTAGGAAGGTTCATGGTAAAGAAACCTAATGAGAGATGTTAAGAAAGAGGAGTAACCTTAGAAAATCAAGCTTCAACTGCAAAGATAGCTTTGAAGGACCCTATGCACCCTGCTGACCGCTGGGTTTGGCCCTTTTCAATCTAATTAATCTTTGATATACCTTGCCCATGAGGAACAAGCAATACGAAACAACATCTATGTTTAAAATATACAATGTCAGGGCCAGCCTGATAGCTCAGTGAACTAAGTGCCTGCTTACAAGAACACAGCGGCTGGGTTTGAGCGCCTGCATTACGTGCCGGCCCCACCCCTGAGACAGCAATTGAGACTGGGTGTGGTGGAGCGTGGAATCCCAGCACTTGGGAGGCTGAAAATGAAAGAATCACTGTGAGTCCAATCTACATAGTAAGATCCTGTAGATCCTGCCCTAAATACAGAAAAAAGTAATAAAATACACAATGACTTTAAATGGGGAGATTGTGCTCTTTAGTCAATACAAATCTACCCATAGATCCAGAACGAAGTTCTACAGTGCCCAGTCCAAACAGACAAAACCTAGGCTCTGAGAACATGCCTGAAAAGCCATCATCCTCTTGAAGAACATCGAGAGGCCCCGGGCAACTCAAGAATCTTGCTCACCTGGTAAGACCTCATGGAGAACCACTTCTCGTTTTGAATCAGTCCGTCTACACAATGAAACAATGTATATCGATTGCAGTGTCAACAGAGAGAAGTCAAAACACTTGCGGACATCAGCACCTGGTCAGCGAGAGTTGTAGATGGAAAGGTCAACACACAGGGTGCAGACGAGGCAGATTTGATTCAAAGGAGAGAAAAAGCATGTCCAGAAGTTACAAAAGGAGTTATCTGAATACTAGTATATGAAACTAATTTCCCATCACTTTTTTCAAAACACTTTCTCCCCTAGTACGTGAACATTTGCATAAAAGTTTAAAGACTTTAGTCAACTTTCAAACACAGCAAGCCATTTATGAGACATTGGATAAAAACTACAAAGACTCTAGGGCCTTGTAGGATTAGGGAAATATAAAAGCTCTGTTTTTAAAGAGGCATTAACTTTAGAAATGTCAACCGGGTGGAGCCCTTAGCTGTTTTTGGGTTGCTTCATAATAGCACCATTGTACATTTTTGTCTACTCAAAGTTTAATGAGTTTTAATATTATCCCTTCAAGCAAGGGAGTGTCTTGTATCCACAGAAACATCCCTATGAATCTGAACAGAAGTGTCTTATTTACTTTCCCCTACTAGATAGAATCTTGGTTTAAAGGCTACAATGAAAACTTGCATTGCATAGGGAATTAAACCTTGAGGTTGTATCCTTTCAGTGTAGCTTAGAAGTTCTTAAATGCATTAAGATCTCTCCCTAATGTCATATGGTTAGGCAGTTTGGGCAGGTATGGCTAAGTATAAACAAAGGAGAATTAGGGCCAACATTTTACTAAAAGCATGCATCAGCATGCAAATCAAAGACTAAAAATCACAGGAGTGTCACTGTTCCATGGCCCTTACCAATTTAATTTTTTAATTTGACAAAAAAAAAAAAACAGTCATCTGGACCTAGCATCAATAAAGCACTTTCAGAAGAGCATTTATCCCACTCATGGGGCCTCCGCTTTCAAAACGTCATCATCCCCCGAAGTCACTTTGGTGGTTAGAATTTTAAGATGTAAATTTGGGGGGCACACAAACCTTTAGACTACTGCACTTAATTTTGCAGAAATTTTAGACCGTCCTTAGTCTTTGGTTTACTTTATCTGTGGTGACTTACTCTGAGGGTATTCACTTGAAAGCCACCTAGGCTGGGAGTCCTAGACGAAGTTCTAAATTCAATGCACTGGGTGACTCGGGCCAAGTAATCACTTCGTTGTAACTCTCAGTTGTTTACCAGCATAAGGATTCCATTCGAATTCTAACTCTGTTGATCTAAATTCTTAAAGTAGGTATCTATAGTGTACCAAAGAGTCCCCAGTGCTTTCAAAGCATGGCAGAAATCTCCATACCAAAATAACTTTGAACAAATTAAAAATTTAAAATCACTGTATAGATGCTATATCTCAATTCCCCTCTACTTCATGCCCCAGGTTAAAAACAAAAAAAAGCTTCCTGGTAGGAAGCCTACGAGAAAATATATAAAACAGAGATAATTTTTGGAAATAAGAATGATTTTTTTTCCTTTACTTGTTTGCGTTTACTATATTACTCTCATAATACAATAATATTTTTTTATTTGAAAGAGAATAAAACCTTTAAAAACATTAAAAATGATACAGAATTTCAAAGCAACATGATAGGAAATCAACAATGGCTGTTATATTGCATATGGTTATCTTCAAAGTAGTTGGTCAGATTACCAGATATAAGCATGCAAAATTGGTCAAAAAATTGAGCATTAGCTGCTCCTTTCAAACAACCACCAAAAATTAGTTGTACAATTATTATAGCTATTTTGTGTATGCATATATATTTTCTCTTCTTTTTTTTTCTCCTTTCACTCATCCCAATTTTTCCTTTTGAGCCGTTTCTTTCTTTTTCACAATATCTGTTGTACTTTTCAGATTTTGTTTATTTCAGCTTCTTACTCTAGGGAGAAAATACTATATTTACACATTTGGGTCTGATAGAATAATATATTTTTAAAGTAAGTCTTAAAACAAGTAAGTGTACTTTATATAACTTATAGAATAAATGGAATTTTATTAAGAAGCAATAATTATTTGTACTATAGCTTATTAAGTGGCATTGTGTGATTGTCATCATGTAATTCCTCCACAAAAGATTATAAAATTTTATTTCTTTTTTTTTTGTTCTTGTTTTTTAGGGAAGGGTCTACAGGGTGTTCAGGGTCTCATTACTAGATCAGGCTCATAATGATTCTCCTCTTTACAGCCTCCCAAATTCTGAGATTATAGGTGCATAACACCACCCCCAGTCTCAATCACTGTCTCAGTGTGCCCCAGAGGTAGGGCCAACACAGCAGGCCCAGAGATTGAACCCCCAGTCCCTGCTCCTGCTTGCAGGCACTTCAATCCACTGAGCTATTTGGCCAGCCCTTGTAAGATTTTATTTCATGAAGTTGAAAACAGAGTCTAAGGAAAAATAATTTGTTTGATTTTATTTCACTCTTAGGATTACATTTACTAATAAGATTTTTTAAAAAATATAATACAGCCTCTCAAGGCTGGGGAGATAGCTCAGCAGTCTAAGCGCCTGCCTGGCAAGCACAAGAACCCAGGTTTTGCCCTCAATACCACATTTTTTTTTTTTTTTTTTGGCAGAACCGGGTATTGAACTCAGGCCCTTGTGCTTGCCAGGGAAGCACTTATTCCACTGAGCCATCTCCCCGGCCCCTCTCAATACCACATATTGAGCCAGCCCCAGAAACTCAGACACACCTTGCCAACGAAGGAAACTGAGTGTGGTAGCAAACGCCTGTAATTCCAGCTTTGGGGAGGCTGGGACAGGAGGATCACTAAGAGTCTGAGCTGTGAAGCAAGACCCTCTACCAAGTAAATAAATAAATAAATACTTTTTTAAAAAGGCGTGTACAGTCATATACTCTGATCCTTTAGCATTTATCTTGTCTACAAACATCATGTAACTATGGGGTTTCCTTATAATTAGGGAGACAGAATTTGTGTGCATGTACTCCGTGCTCAGCTGTGCCATGGCCCTTGAGCTGACTACAGACACTTGTTTAACTAATACAGGATGCAAATGCCCAGATTGGAGCTGTGGGCCTCTCCCCATAGTGGTTGTCCTCTCACTCTCCTGGGCCTGAAGACTCTGCTGCTTTCTTTAATAATCCATGGTGTCTTTGCCACTTTCTTTAATAACCATGCTCTCAGCCACATCTGCAGTACACTTCTCCATCCCCTCAGATCTGGCAGAACAACACGGCCAATAAGAAAGGTGTAAGAGGAAAACAGCTCTAATTTATAGACTCGTTAATGGTCTTTTGTCACCTTGTCTTCCAAAAACAACAGGGCAGTAATTAGCTTGGCTTGCCCAGCCGGCCATCCCACAATAAAAGGCAATGAATGGAAAGACAAAAAAAATAAGTTTATATGCAAGAGACCTTTAAATATTTTATTATCATTTATAATAAGAAGGTTTAGACCTTTAATTCCATAATTAATAGCCCAAGAAGCTGCTTGTCTGGACAGAGGGCATACCAACTTCAAGCCCCAGAGAGAAGGTGCCTGAGAGCAGACTAGGGGAAGCAAGGTGCAAATTATAAATTCTTTTACAGGCAGCACCGACATCTAAAACCCTCTGATCTTCCTCATGAATCTGCTCCCCGTAAGTTCTGTTATCCCTAAGGAGCCACTGCGACTGGCGGCCCACGCGGAGCAGTCAGTGGTCAGCCCCCAGCTCTGCCTATTTCTAGATTTTGAGCTTACTTCACAATGTCTCTATTCTACTCTTCAGTATGTTTGTGTGTTTATGTATACAATGCCTTCACACACACAAACATACATATACACACTTCACATGTGTGCACACACACAACTCAAAGTGAACCATTCCATGCAAATCAGTACAATTTTCTTCAGTAGATCTCTGTTATAAATGCCTTCCCTGAGCTGGGTTGATACGGTCTCCCAGGCTATAAAGTGGAGGGGCCAGGGAGCCATGTTCTATGGAGCGGCTCCTCTCACACCAAAGGACAACATCCATCACTAGGAATTCTAACAAGCTGCCACCTTGACACTTGTGGGCTGATCCCAAGCTAGTGTCTGCCATTTGCCAGGAGCTTCCTCACCAACCTCCGGATAAGTGCTTGGCTAGCATTACTTTCACTCCATTCATCTATGTTTTATCCCACAACATGAGAGGAATTCAGTGCTTTACTAACATAGTTATCCCAGAGCATAGGTCTATGGTTTTCAACTCAGGCTATATAGTGAAACATCTGGAAACTTTTTTCTTAAAACACCAGTGTCAGAACTCCACCTTGAAGGAGCTTCTGATTTAATTCATCTGAGGTAGACAAAGCATCAAGGGATGTTTCTGAAACTTCACAGGTGAACCTTCCTCCCCCCTCTCAAATTTTAAGATACATCTGGTTTCCTTGAGAACTTACAGAACACAGACACTGATCTAAAGGTCTCTAATCGTTCCTACATGGTGACAAAGCAGTCTATCTGCAGGTCATGTACTAAGTTATGACAACAGAAAAATGTGTCAGGAAAGAGGGTTTCACCCAGGGCTCTTAGAACATGAGCCTTCCCTTACAAAGGTACCCTGGAGCCAACCCAGCTCCTTGGCTCTTCCTCAGCTATCTGTCAAGCTAAGCAGATACTCCCAGAGCTCAGAGATGACCTTCAGACTGAGCTATGAAACTAAGGAATCATCCAAGTGTCCAGTAAGTTCTCAAATAAACCAGGGCAACATGACTGGAAATTCAAGTGAGTGAATTAGTCAAGTGGTAAACTTTAAAAAAGTGAAGCTGCCTTTGTTTCACTTTGGCTCTGTTGGCAGGGAAACTCCATAAGCAGAAGCTCACATGGCCCTGGCATAGTCAGATAGCAAATGGGGCATGAGCAGGGAGAGGTATACTGAGGAAAAAAGACTCCAGCCAGAGAGTACTGCAGAACATACCACACACTCGAAACATCTCAGCCTTAGTTGCTTTGAGATGAGGCCCGATCAGGGCCTCCCAAGGTCACCCTGCTGTCATAGGTCTTTATGGTCTTGACAAATCAACTTCTTCATCTCCCTTCCCTGGTCAGAAATCCCCGGTGCAAAGAACCACACTCTGTGTGACTTGGAGGATTGGGTGATGTCTTTTCCACATTTCCAATTCCTGTACTGAATTTCTCCCACCACTTGAAGTCTGGCTGGCTTCCGTGTCTCCCTTCAAGCCCTCCCTGGTCCATCCAAGCACTTCCTGAGCAGCCTCTTGTCCACAGCTTTCACATGCCCTGTTGCTACAACTTAATCCTCTTTTCGAAAGAACTTCCTGGATTTCTCAATCATTTCTCAAATGTTTGGGTGGCAATCCCTGTGCCTTACCTTTCTTCTATCTTCTATATCTGGTCTGGTTCTTTGAAGCTAATAGATGTTCCATAAAATTTCTCACAGTTACTAAAGAATCCTCCTGAGGTGGCAAGCTGAGATTCCCAGAGCCAAAAACTATTCTTCGGAGTTTGGAGGCAGACATGTCTTCTCCTCAGTGACTCAGATTGCTCTTTAACCAAGTGTGTCTCACCATTATGTGGCTACAAACAGTCACCGCTCTAGATTCCTCAGGATCCCTAAAGCTGCAATGGCCCTCACCCCTAGGCCAGCCCTCATGCTGGGATATGCATCTAATTCAACAGCCTACCCTTCAGGCCTGTGCAATTTTCACTCCTTGTAAGGAAGCCCAAAGTCCTTGCAGAATCAGTCTGTTGCTCTGAAGAGAAAAACAATAGGGTGTGGTTGGCAGAAAAGTAGAGCCCAGCCAAATAAATGTCTCCTGGAAAAACCACTTGTGCAGAACAAACAGGTATGACCACTCTGCTTGCTGGAGACACAGCTCTGCTTCCACACCAGGCTGCAGATACCAATGTTCAGGGCAGATGGCCATTCACTGTACTGGACCCACAAGCCCTCATCAAACAACCCTATTGGGAAAATATTGTCTCAAAATAAAGTCCAGAACAATGGAAAGGATGAATCTGGTCAACAGAGCATACCTGCAGGAATATTCAGGACTTCACTAGGGGGCTTGGGAATGCCTTAACCTTGGCAAGGAGAAAGGAGATCGCTGTCAACATTTCTGTCTCTTCCCCAGGGCTCTGTGCACAAAGCCCCTCCTCTTTTTTCCCCAGGACACTGGGCCAAAAGCTACTGCCACAGTCACACATGACTTGCTTTAGCCAGGCCCTGTATTGGCTTGGGGAACCAAAGGCTGCTGTGATTCCTCTCCCCCACCTCAGCCTCTCTTCTGTCTGTGAAGTCAGACTTCTGCTGGGGCCCATTCCCCTGGCATTATATATAGGAAAAAGACTTAAGTTCAGTCCAGATTGGGGAGGGAGGAAGACTTTGCAATTAAATTGCTAATTAAGGAAGCACCAACCTGAAGAAGCTAATTTGCACTGACCTATTTAAAATATCTAGCAGGAGATCATGCATGAACCGAGGTACAGCCCTTTCAGGCGGCAGCCAACTGGCTTTCTTTCAGAGCAGTAGCTATCAATAATTCCATGCTGAGGACCATCTGATAGGAAATCAACCACTGGCCCCTGGAATGCCAGCATTCCACACTGCTCTGTTTTCCCAGTTGTCCGCTCTGTTTATAAATTGTCCATTTATAGCAAATCTAGCACCTGCTAGGAACACCTCATCCTGCCAAGTGCTGTAGCGCATCTCAGAAAGAGCCACTATGGATGTTTTCAGTTCCTTTTAACCTCTTCCCAACCCTGGAGTTTGAATATTTGCATAGGAATTTGGAGGGAGGATGTTTCTCTGAACAGAAAAGCCCAGATTGTTTATTAAAAGTTAGTATTTGGTCCACCTTTTAAAAAAGAAAAAGAACAAATTATCATTCTCTTGAGAGATACAATGCTGCCTTTCTGGACGAGTCTGATCGGGAGACATTTAAAACAACCTCTGAAAAATTCAGCAGGGTCAAACTGCTTTGGAGAAACTTAAGAAAAGCTTTCTTTTAACTGACATGTAGCTTTTAGCTCTTTGTTAAGCTGAGCAGATTGCTCTGCCTACTATTTCAAAGTGTTATGTAAAATATATATAAACCCAACATGTGATTTAGTTTAAGTTGGATTTTATTATTTTTGTTGATGTTTTTCCGATTATCTATTTGCACAGCTTCTAGAATTAATTCTCAGAGCTCCATTCCTATTGTGCTCCATTCAGTTTGTTTATTGTAAAATAAAATTAAATCCACAGCACCCTTAAGCTACTCATGGGGTATGGGCTCATGGCTTCCAAGGGAGGTTATGCAGGTCAAACCAGAGGATTTGGCAACAACTTGCTGAGTAAACCTGGGAAGAAGAGGTGACCCTTGGATGTTTCACTTACAGATTCCCACAGTCATCCCTTTTTTAAAAGCAGACAGGGGGACCCTGAATAAGATCATGTGGCAGAGGAAGTTGGGCCGGGCAGGGGACATTCCTGATCTCCAAATCTGCACTCAACCAAGCAGAGGGCCCTGTGTTTTCATAAGAGGACTTGAGGACTTCATAGTCCTTTTTGTCTGATTGTTTAAGTTAAGATACTTGGATATAACAAAACAGTATGCAAGGTTATTATTTCTCACGGACAGGAAAGTCAAGTGGTCCTGAGACCGGGGAAGAACAGAAATGATTCAGGCATCGGCACTGGAGGGCACAAGGTGAAACACAAATCACAATTGCTTCCTGAAAGCTTTGCAAGCACGTTGAGAGGCTTGTTTTTCTTTGCTGGGGCCAAGGTCCTTTGCACTCTAGTCTGCGTGCTCTGTAGCCTTTTGCTGCATTTCGTATAGCTAACTTTAGATTATTTCTTTCCCAAATGGAATCAGGCTTAATCAGTGACATGGTACTCCAGTGCAGATCTCCCTTGCTTTCTTCTTAGTCATCTGGTGGCCATCTATCTGTTTTACCAACCTGGATTCCTTCACTCATCATAGAAGTCAGACCCCATTGCTTGAGTTGATCTTTGAGATGCCCCTGCTGGAGAAAGGAATGTGCAAATGAAGAGCCTACAAATCAGTCTGAAAACTCAATGATTCCTTCCCATAAATCTGTGTCCTTAATATTAAAAGTCATTCAGAGGTGCTGAAAAGTAAGCGAACTGATAGCTACAGAAAACAGCAGCCCTGTTGGCCTTGAGGCACCAATTAGCAGTCAAGAGAGGCTATGCAGACCCAAATCCATATTCTGCTACCAAAAATAGAAAAGAGGAAATCTTTAAAGTCAAAGAAGGCCTAAGAATAACTGTCAGCAGAGAGCCAGAGCCACGCGGACAGGAAGCGACGCTCAAGTGGCACTTTTGTGCTGCCTTTTCCCCCTCCCCGCTAGCTGTGCACATTCATCCTGTTAAAAAAAGATAGCTTTTCAAGGCCTCCCTTCAGCGAGGACATACAGGCTTGCACAGCCGGCTGCTGTGGCAGCTCAAGCGCTCGCTGAGCCTCGAGTCCGCCCCGCACTCGGCTTCGGCGTTCTTTTCCCCCCGGGATCATTTCAATCTGTTTAAAGCTGAACAGTGAACTCTTCATAGACCACATTGCACAGAGAGCCCTCAGTAGGAAGTGGTTGGCAGAGGGAACATTCAGTGCCTATTAGGCTTTTTAATATTTTTACATTTCAACTGAATTGTCATCTCTTTAATCTGTTTAATACTCATGAAACTCAGTAAAGCTCATGTGTCTCATTGGCTACAAATACCATATGCTAGCATAGGCTTGAATAGATCCCATAAAAGGGAGGTGAGTTAGAAGAAGTTCTTTAGAAAAAGAAAGGGTGGCAGGGCTCTGGAATGATCTATTGAACATCTGGGGGTACCGGAAGAAGACCAGTTTGATGGGTGAAATGGGACAGCATGACAGCATGGTTTCCAAAGGATGGAAAATAGTGCATGAAAGATAAAAGTGATAAGGGAGCCCCTGGGGAGGCAGCCCTCAGCCCCCACATGCCTTCACCACACTTGTACACAAAGAAAAATTCCTGTGCCCCTTCCTCTGAGCACGCACAGGCAGCTACAAACCCATGCAGAGTGGATCTCAGCCCTCTTTGCTCCCTTTGTTCGTGTCTTCTGTTACAGTACAGTCTGCACCAAAGCTCCCATGGAAAGATATGTACATGAGATTGAAAGGCCCAAATGGGGAACTTTTGCAACTTTGGTTTAAAAAACAAGATACGGATGCTTCGGGTAGCATACAGGAAATCCTGTGTGAATCATAGATACTGCTGCTGGTTAGGGTTGACAGGACTGTTGCCAAAACTGATTTCTCCAAATCAACAACAGCCACACATTCCAACTCCAGGAGGAGGCTCCTGTCCTGGTGTTTCTTGTGATTTTTAAGGGTGCTTTGTCTTTATCATGCCCTATGAATAACTTCCAGGATGAAAACTACAACTTATATTGATTTGTCAGGATCAAAATCCCTGCCTAGACATAAGTTGCCATAACTATAATTAAAGTTCAACACTTCATGTGACCAGAGTCACAATTTTTTTTTTTTTTGGTGGACCAGGGATTGAACTCAGTCCCTTGTGCTTGCCAGCTAAGCACTTATTCTATGGAGCCAGCTCCCCAACCAAAGTCAGGATTCTTAAACTGCCTTTATATTAAAGTTCTTGAGTGTTTGACCAAAAAGACTAATTAAAATTCATCCCACAGGAAAAAAAAAATGTAACTCCCACCTCTCAAGCAGATTGTTTTGGCAAGGTCATGTCCTCTCCTTGTCCCCTAAACACGCACTAAGTTGCTCAAGTTAGGTCTTTGAGTCTCATTATGGTTAGCAATATTGAAATTGGCAAATCCAAACTTTCACAGAAAATAGAGAATGAGAGAAGACACTAAAACAAGGCATTGCATCTCTATCATTAAAACATAATTATTGTGCACCTAATACACCATTCTGCTTCAGGGTGTTGGGAGTGGCAAATGTGGGGGCAGAGAGGCAGAAGGCATAGAATGCTTACACCTTCTGCTCTGTTTTGCTATGAACCTAAAGCTGCTCTTTAAAAAGTAACAAATCAGATTCATGGACATGACCCCAGACCTGGCAAGGAGGAAGCCTTTCAGAAAAGGTGCTGCTGCCATTTCACCTGTTGAGGCCGATGGTCCCATGTATTCATGCACTGCGGTCTTCATCGATTTTTAAGGTGTTAATGCTCTCCTCAGTTGCTAATGTTGTCTTTTTCCTTTGATGTTCACTCTTGCATCACCTTTTCCAATTTTCAACAGAACACTTGAATAATCACCTGGACTTCTTGCTGGGCACAGCCATGTGGAGCTCAGGAAAGCTCGCAAGTCTTTGTTCTTATGTGTGTCAGGTCACAGAAATAGACAGCCACTCTCCACGTGTTTCCGGGGTCTGTCTAACAGCATCTGGGGAGCAAGGGTCAATAATTATGGCCTTTTCTAGATTTCTGCTCATGGAAATTACTCGATATATGATAAATAAAATTTTCATTTTTTAAAATTTATTTGACACAGGGTCTTGCTACCCAGTTCAGACTAATAGTGATCCTCCTGCCTCAGCCTGCCCCAGCACTGGGATTATAGGCATGTGACACCACACCCAGTTTCAAGGCCAGCAAAAGTGCCAGGGATTGAACCCAGATCGTTACACTTGCCAGGCAGGGGCTTAGACCACCAAGCTATCTGCTCAGCATGATAAATAAAATTTTGGCTTGTAAATATTAAAATTACTTGAAGCCAAAACCTTTTTTGGGCAAACTAAAGATGAAATATTACTTACATGGAAGCACTTTTTTGTTGTACTTTTTTTTTTTTTTTTTGGCGGAACCAGGGATTGAACTAAGGTCCTTGCACTTGCCAGGCAAGCGCTTATTCTACTGAGCCATCTCCCCAGCCCTCTTGTTGTACTTTAAATTGCAAGATTTTTGATAGAAGCTAAATTTTTAAAAAGCCACTAAATGCCATAATTAAAGTTTAGTTTGCAGGGAATGCTTTGGGTGATTTTCTTGCATTTTATGAATCTCAGTTCACCAGCTCTGCCAGTGTCTGCAGCTCTTCCCCGCTCGGCCTAACCAAGCACTTCCTGAGAATCTGGGCCTTTCTTCCATCACAATGTAAAAGTCATCGATGCTTGTATGACAGTTTGCAGATGTGACAGTTCCTTAACAGCTGCTACAGGCAGCATCGCATTGACCTCTCAGAATAGGAAGTATGGTTTTTGTCATTGTCTTTTTTTTTGTGGCCAGCTCAGCTCACCCTCAGGGGCGGGGCTGGCATGGCATGTGGTGCTGGGGATTGAACTGTGGTCCCTGTGCACTTGCCTAAGCAGAGCGCTGAGCTATTTCGCCAGCCCTACAGCCCTGTCTTTGCCTTTTAATAGATGAGGAAACTCAACATTTTGAAAAGCTCAGACTCACCCAACACAGCAAGTGACACACTAGCACTCAGCTCTAGGCCTTTCATCCCAAGCCAGTGAGCCCACTCAAACAACTCCAGCTCGAAGTGAGACATCTGCTAACAGAACAGGTCTACTCTGGACACCAGCTCTCAGCTTGGCTGGTGAAGTGATGAGCAATGACTTACTCTGACACGCTAGAAAACTGTGGTCTGCCATACTATGTTCTATTGCAATAGATCCAGGCCACAGCAATCAAAGAGTCGGTCAAATTCATGGAATTATAACAACCAATAGCCATATTACCAAAAATCAAGCTTCCAAAGGTTTCATACGGTTTTCTTTGGCTGGCTTTCTTATGGTGGTGTGATATTTATTTAACATGAAAATATTTAGTGGATGCTATAGTTCAGGTCCAGAATGTGCCCTCGAAGACTCGTGTGTACCAGGCGTGGTGTCACTAGGAAGTGGCCAAACTGTGGGGAGATGATCCATGGGGAGCACTAGGTCATCGGGAGCCTGCTCTCAGAGAGCGCAGTGGGAATCCAGCCACTTCTTAGCTCTCTCGCTTGAGTCCGGGCCATACAATGAGGAGCCCTGCTCTTCTACAAGCTTTCTGGCAGGTGACACGCTGCCTTATCATTTACCCCAAAGCAGTCGCACTACAAGACTAGGAACTGAAACCTCAAAAACTATGACACAAAACAAACCTTTCTTACTTATAAGTTGATTATCTCTGGTATCTTATTATAGTATCAGAAAGCTGACAGATGCAATGAAATTTAAGGGACGTTTTGTGAAGCATACAGGTTTTAAGCTAGTTCTGAATCTATGGCTGATTATTTCTCACTGTTTGAGCACCAACCTTCCAAGTGAAAAGACAGTCTTGTGTGCTGGCATCTTATCCAGATTAATCCTTTGCATGTTAGAAGTTAAAACTAAGCTCCTTCTTCATGCAATCTTCTGACAAAGACATTTTTGGAGAAGATTTAACTGATTCACTTAATAACAGCTTCTGAGTAATCTGCATTTATAATCTCTCTCTCTCTCGCTCTGTGTGTGTGTGTGTGTACATCTGTGTCTCTGTGTGTCTCTGTCTCTCTCTCTCAAGTTAAATTCCTGAAAAAAATGAAAACTACTTACAACTTAAGATACCAGGGCTGGGGGGTGTAGTTCAGAAGTAGACTATTTGCCTGGTATATGTGAGATCCCCAGCATTCCAAATAATAACAATAATAATAATAATATCTTTGTATTTAACAATAATATTACCATAATTATAGAGCTAATTTGATTAGATCCAACATATCATAGTCTCATGGACAAAATAATTTGGAAAGACTTTAAGGCTAAGGCTGAAGACGACCCAGTAAGAAGGCTGCTCCCTGAAAAATTGAGGAACTTGACCAAATGATGTCACTAGATGGTCAGGCAATGCATCATGCCATCTTAACAACAAAAATAGCAGTGCTTAGAATACACTTATTGCTAGATATGCATATAATTTAATCAAATATCTAATCAGAATCCAACAGCATACCTTACTTCTATCAAGTTGTGAATTTCTAGGTCATGCTGTTAAATGCTATTGTTTCTCAACCCACTCTGTGACATTACCAATGCCATTTCCAGTTTTCTACTATGGAAGAATTCTTGCGTATGAGACCTGTAGAGAAATGCTTGTAACCATGATATTTGTTCTTGTTTTTAAGAAGTTAGAAAGAACTCAATCACTCTTTGTAGGAGAAATGGATTTAAGGAATGTAAATCAATGTGAATATAGAAAAATATAACAAATGAAATTAATGAATTAGATGCACACATTTCAGAATGGATAAATCTCAAAATACGGACCCAAAAAAAACTGAAAAAAAAGACACTTGCTAGTATGTTATTATTTAATTAAAAACTTAAAATACACAAAATAATAGTACACATATGAATAAGTATATGTGATAAATGTATGAAAACATACATAAAAATGGTGCTCCTCAGCTTCACTAATGGTTACCTCTGCAGGAAAATAGAAAGAGAAGAGAGAGTGAGGACAGACTTACTCCATCCATAATATTTAAAATTCTTATATAGTTGAAAAAATTCTCCACAATAGTTAAAGCAGTATTGTATTTGCATAAAGATAGACTAATAGAACAAAATAAGGAGTCCAAAACTAAACCCTTCCAAATATAGTCAAATGATTTTCAAAAAGAATACCAAGACTATTCAATCAGAAAAGCAAGTGTTTTCAACAAATATATGCTAGGAAAGCTGTATCCCTATGTCAAAGAGTAAAGGGGAACAAGCCACATGTCTGTAATCCTAGCATCCTTGGAGGCTGAGACAGTAGGATCACAAGTTTGAACCCAGCCTGGTCAATTCAAAATCTCAAAATGAAACCTTTTAAAGGGGAGGGAAATGTAGTTCAATGTGAAGACCCTGTACCACAGAGAGAAGGAAGGGAGGATGGAAGGAAGGGAAGGGAAGGAAAGAAGGAAGGAAGGGAGGAAGGAAGGAAGGGAGGGAGGAAGGAAGGAAGGAAGGAAGGAAGGAAGGAAGGAAGGAAGGAAGGAAGGAAGGAA
>PVKA01024272.1:0-12035 GCA_004027165.1 Ctenomys sociabilis | reverse complement strand
CATGCAGATTCTGATTCAGTTGGTCTTGAAAGGACCTTAGATGCTCAGTATCTACCCAGGGAATGTGGCTGTCACTGGTTAAAGACACACTTTGAGTAGCCAGGGCCTAAAGAATGACCGTTTTATATATATATATATATATATATCAACTATCATTGGAAAGTCTTCTTAAAATCAGGCTCCTAGATGACAGAGAGCAGAAGCCAGCCCTAATTTCTCTTCAGTGAAAAATTTCATCACCTTCTAATTTATTTGATAAAGACTATTGAAAGGCAAAATTAAAATTAAACTGTAATTGATGAAAATATTTCACAAAGGCTATATCTCCTTTAAAATCTTCATGATTCTTTTTTTTTTTTTTGGCAGAACCAGGGATTGAACTCAGACCCTTGTGCTTGCCAGGGAAGCACTCATTCTACTGAGCCATCTCCCTGGTCCCTCCTTTGAAATCTTAATAGAAAACTTTGGATTCAGTAATCAAAATCTACAGTAAGTATGTAGCTTGAGATACATTAATTCCTCTTTTCCAAATGAATTTTAAAATGGTAATTGCTACTGCATAGATTTCTATCAAGGACTAGTTACTCCGCTTAATTATATAGTCCTTGAACAGCCTCTCTCACTTTCTTTTTGTTTTAATTCTGGGATAATCCTAGTTTGGGACCTAATAATTTCACCTACTATGAAGTGACCGATTAATTGCCTAAAGTTGAAAAGACCCCTAGATTTCTTGCCAGAATTGTGTAGAATCAGTTCTGTGTGGACACCCCCAATATGCCAATTTAGTTCTCAGATTTAAGCTTTGGAGAGGTCTAATGCCAGGGACTGGCCTAGGATATGATCCACCTCATTACCAAACAAGGGAGAAGGGTCTCTATCCCCCAGTTAAAAACCAGGCCCAAGACCTTTCTTCAGATTCAGATGAATGGGTTCTCTAAATGACTGCAGTTGATTAAGACTAAGCAGATTTGGGCCATAATTATCCCACTGCTGAACTTGTTTTATTGCATCCAGCAAAGCTTTAAATAACATAAGACTATTCGCAACCTTCATTAATCTTTCATCAGCCTGTGACTTCAGAGACATGAATTGTCTTTCATTTAAACAGAAAAGCTTTGCATGTGTTTTAGGTTCTTAGGAATCTGCGCTCTGCTTTTGCAAACGGAATGCCAGTTAGAGTAGTGACAGTGCATATAGCTGAATGTCATGGTGCCAAGCTCATTTTCCATGCCTTATCTGGGCCACTGCGTTGAGTGCTTCCAAGAGCCCTGTGAGCTATACATCATTGTCCTCTCCAACCCACAGCTGCAAAGAGTGTCAGAAATTAGATAGCATGTCCAAAGCCACAAAACCCTGTTATTCAGTATGATGCTTTTGTTTTTGTTTACTAGTGCTGGGGGGTCGAACCCAGGGCCTTGTGCATGCCAGGCAAGTCCTCTACCACTGGGCTGCACCCCAGGATGCAGCATGATGTTCACTTGCTAATTTTAATTATAGTTGCTAACTATAATCTAATCACCAATAGAGCCTCACAAAGCTGCTCTAAACTGCTTCATAGAACAATGGCAAATTGAGAAGCGTCTCTCTTTCTAGGCAGGCATGCTGCTCAATAATACTTACTCTCCTTTGGAGGGGTCCTTAGAATCATAGGGGCCTGCTAAATAGTTACTATTATGAGAAAAGTATTTGTATTTGGCAAAGAATTGATTATGTTTAGTAAAAGATGGAAGATTTAGGGCTGGCAAGATAGCTCAGTAGAGTAAAGCACCTTAGGCAAGGATAGGGACTGAAGTTCAATCCCCAATACCACATGCTGTGCTGCCCTCCCACCCGTGGGCATGCTGAGCTGGCCGTGGAGACTGGGTGTGACAGCACATGCCTGAAATCCCAGCACTGGGGAGGCTGAAACAGGAGGATCATGATGAGTCCGAGCTGCGTAGTGAGGCCCTTACCAAATACATTACAAAAAAAAAAGATGAAAGATTTACATGATCTGAGGGTCACTAATGCCTCTACTGAATGAATGGTTCAGCTGATTTTAGCCACTTAGAAGGGTTTGTAGCAGGCAGACTAAGATCTAGGTCCATGCTAAGGTCCTTTTGAAGAATGGTTGCTTATAATGAGACCTAAACATAAAAATCAGGAATATGAACCATATCGGCACATTTTCACTTCTAAGGCAGTTGAATTATTTTTAAAATTATTTACTTTGAATGGGTACTAGCCTCTTTTGTCTTATGTGTAATGAAAACTTCTAATCAAACCCTGCCAAAGAATCATAAAGAACAGGGCTAAGGAAATAGCTCAGTGGTCTAAGTACGTGCCTGGCAAGTGTAAGGACTCAAGTTCGATCCCTGGAACCACACGCTGTGTAGCCCTGGAACATACAACTTATCTTAGTTATATTTTTGCCTTCACAAATATGGGGAGAAAATGGCAAAGTTAAAAGTTGCTTCATGGTTGGGGTCAGAACTAGAGGGTGGCCATTCAGTACAGAGCAGAAATACAACTCTTTTCAGACTGAATACCTCAGTCACTTCTTTGGGTTTATGTTAAAGGTATGAATTTATTTAGTGAAAGCCAGAATCACAAATCATCTGAGGCTGCTTATCACAGATGAGGTTCATGGAAATGCTGTACCAGGTTGACTGGAATTTTTGCACAAGTACTGAACTATGCATCACTACTGAGGCACAACACAAGAACATCACGTGTGGAGCAGCCAAATAGCTCAGCAGATTGAAGTGCTGCAAGCAGGCACAGGGTTGGGGGTTCAATCCCCGGGCCTGCCGTGCCAGCCCCACCCCTGGGGTGCACTGAGAGGGCAAGTGAGACTGAGCGTGGTAGCACACACCTTTAATACCAGCTCTTGGGAGACTGTAAACAGGCAATCACTATGAGTCCGATATAGTAGTGAGACCCTGAATACCCTGTAGGCCCTTTCATAAAATACAAAAAAAAAAAGAACATCATAGGTTATAATGTGATACAAAAGTCATTTCATACTTCATGATTATCGTGTGGAATTATTTTATCTAATAATGGATTGTTCTCAGGGTCATGTTGTTCTTGGTACCTTTGCATTTGCTGAGCACCCCCAAAATCTTATGTTTATAAAGCAATTGATGCCTACCAACATACACTGCACTGGAAATGAGAAAATATTGATTTATTAATTTAAAAATAATAAGCTCATTCTACAGTAATAAAAAACAACATATTTTAATTAAAACATATCTTTAAAACAAAAAATGTAGTGAAAAAAGTAGCATCAACTCTTACACTTTTATCAATCCCTTTGATGTCCAGTTAAACAAAAGACAGCTGGATCCATTTACCTTTGTATTCAATCTGTTTGATGTGCTATTGTCTCTACAGTATTGAAAAAGATCCATCCTTACAGAAAACTATAATTGGAAATGAGGAAGTTTTTAAAAATGCCATAGAAAACAAAACTTTATTAGAAAGTCTCAGATGAATAAAGCATTAATTCACTGGAAGAAACAAAATTTAGAACAAATTGTTTTTTAAAATTAGTATTTTAATTACACAATTCATATAATGCATGTCTATAGATGTCAAACATATATGTCTTTATGTAATGAGTGCATCAGAATAGTTAAGAGTTCCATCTCCTTTCAGTGTTTCACTTTTGACTCACCCATAATAAGTTTACTTATTTATGAGGTCTGTATGATATTTCAATCCATGCATGCAGTACGGACTGATCAAGTTAAGTAATAACATTTACTTTGCCATTACTTTGCATTTGGACTCTTCAAGCTCATGTCTTCTGGTTATTAATAAAATATTTAATAGGTTGTTGTAAACTTACGTCACTTCACTAGACTCTAGATTGTGCTACTTCTGTACTAGAGTGGAAAGTTAATAACAATTCAGATAATTGGGGATATATTTTTTGATGTCATGTCAAAATTTAACAAATATTGATTTCTTTACAGTGAGTTACAGTGTAGAATCTAAAAGCAAATCTATGAAGCTTGCATACTGTTGAGGTCCATTTTTCTTATGCACTTTGATGGATTTGAATGGGTCTTTTACTCATATTATCTGTGTAATGCTATACACTGCCATCTAGAAAATGTTAATTCACTAATTATGAAAATGTCCCAAGGGCCAGTGAGATAGCTCAGTGGATTAAGTGCCTGCTTAAGCAAGTGCAGGGGCCCAGGTTCGAACCTTGGCCCCGTCTGCACACACTGAGCCGGGTACCAAATCCGGGCCTGGTGGCATGCTCCTGTAATTCCAGCACTGGGGAGACTAAAAAGAGGGGCATCACTACAAGTCTGCATAGCAAGACTCTGAAAAAAAGGGGGGGCTGGGGAAATGGCTCAGTAGACTGAGCACTTTTCTGGCAGGGCCTGAGTTCAATCCCCAGTTCCACCAAAAAAAAGAAAAGAGAGAAACTCTCCCAAATACTGATACTTCCATGTATATAGTAAGAGAAAGTTAACATCTGTTTATATATGTTAATAATGCTAGCATATAATATTTGTTACTGTGACATTGATCTCAGAAAACATTTTGAATATTGGTTGGTGAGCTATCATCTCACAATGAGAGATGCAGATTTTATAGAATTCTAATTTTTGATTCAAATCTCAGATTTTATCATTGGCAAAAATGCTGCCAGTTCTTTTTTTCCTTAAAGTGGTAGCCTTCCTTTGTTGCATTCAAAGAAAATATCTTCCACATATTCAAGTTTGATTCGTCAGACATTTTTTTTCAAACAAATGTTTTTTAAAAACACAGTGCTAATTTAGACAATTGCTAAATTTTTCTTTTTTAACATAAGTTTTCTTTGAATGATGAAAGAAGGGCTTCATAAAGCATTTCCATATCATGAAACATAATCGTAGAAAACTGTACTGACTGCACATCAGGGTGAAGACAGTGGTAGTAAATGCACGGGGCTGCTGCTGCCCTCTTCATGCAGGCATTTGCAGGTCTACCTGTCACTGCTTTGCACTATCACCATAAACAACAGTACAGTTGAAAAGACAAGGTCCTCATATTAATACAGTTTTCATGTTGTAGACTCTGTGGAGCGGTCTTCCAGACTCCTATGAATTCGTGAGTGACACCTTGAGAGCCACTGGAAAAGCAGTCCACATAAACACTCATTATAACTAAAATGAGTTCAAGAGGGTAGATCTGCAGTTCTGCGTGTGTGCTAGCCGAGTAGAACACTCGGGGTATGGGGCTCATGGCTGAAGATCAGATGCTCTATGTAGAGCTGCCATCTCCCTCACACGGCACATGATACTATGAGTGTGGAAGGGTAGGGTATCAGCAGGGCTCAGACAGATGACACTGTTAAGATCCAAGGAATCTCAGTGGCCATCCTAACTTGGCTGATTGTGAGTCACAGCCCTGTCCCCATAACTCCCAGGAGCCACTGAGAGAGAAGAGGACTATACAGTTCAGGTTTGCCTTGAGCTCACTTCGTAGCCCAGGCTGGACCCAAACTCACAACTATCCTTTTTCAGCCACCCAAGTACTGGGATTACAGGCGTGTTCCACCATACCCAGCTATACAATATCTTTTATGTTGTCTGCATAAAATACAGGAGAAACACTGTGACCAGAAACTCCTATGTCCTATATGATTTTATATGTAAAACATTATATTAATGGTAGTAATATCTATAATTAATTCCACTTTACAGATGGAGATATTGAAGTGCTCAGCATTAGGTGACTTGGCTCAATGACAATGCACATACATTGAAACACTCTCAGCCCAATGTGTGTTTTCTCAGGCCTGTGTCTCTGGGGGAATCTCAGGACACGGCTCTTATTCCATCTTCTATTGACTGCTACCTTCCAACACAGCCCATCCACTCAAAATAATCCAGTCCAATTTTTTGTTAACATTATTACCACATTTCAATTTTTAATTAGGAAAGTGATAGTGAGAGTGAATACTGAAGAGTCTTCATTGAAAATGAGAAAGCAAGAAAATAAAAATTTACCAAGAAAATGTTTCCATTTTGGCTTTTGTTTACAAAATTACAACTTAAATAGAAACCTTGTTTTATTACTAAATATTAAACCTTGCCTAAGACAATGTGTTAGCAAATACTTGGAAGAAGATTAGTCTAATTTGGTGGTTGGGTCTATCCTTTGTTTTATAGAAACTGTTCCATAATTTAATACTTCTATTTTAATACTGCTAATTTGGAATAGTCTGTAACCCTGCGTGCCTTGCTTTTCTTTTCTTTGTTTGTCCTGAAGAATTTGCATTGGATTTTGATTTATAGCACAGTATGAAATGTATGCTGATGGAATTATAGTGCAGCCCTGTTCAATAAAAGGCTTAATTCAATAAAAGGTAGAAATGAAATTAAGAAGCTTTTTGCCATGCAGAGAACATTTACATTGGGTAAAGTGTTTTATTGGAACTGATCCCTCCTCTCACTTTCTTTCTTTGTTATAGAACCCTCTGTTTCTTATTTAGAGTTTTCAGTTCTTTCTGTATGCTTGAATTATTCATAACTAATTAACACTTAACTATGTCACTACCGTGATGAGGCCAAAATTTCTGATGAGTGTCTAGAAATGTCACCATCTACTCCTTTTACCTGTCATCTTGCATCAGACTCTCAGCAGATTATCAAGAGTATGTGGAAAGCAGTAGTGCTGACTGACTAAGAATCTACTATTTCACTGTCAAATCACTTCCAAAATGCTTATCACCAATTTAAAAAATATTGTTTGAAATGATCTGTAGGTAACAAATTCCTATTACTTTGTTCGCTGTATCATTTCTAATGCTTTTTTATTTTTCTATTGCTGTTTTTGTATTCTTTACAAAAAAAATTTTTTTAAATGATCTATAGGTTATGTAATTCTTATTACATCTTAAATTTACACAGGACATTTCTTCTAAGGAGTTTACTGAAATCATCTTAACCAACACTTATTTATTTATTGGATACAGGATCTTACTACACAGTTCAAATTCATAGTGATCCTCCTGTCTCAGCTTCCCCAATGCTGGGATTACAGGCATGCATCACCATGTCCAATTCCAGGGCTGGCATGGCATGCAGTACAAGGAATCGAACTTGGGTCCTTGAGCTTTCCAGGCAGGTGTTTAGACCACTGAGTCATCTCTTCAGCCCAACCAACACTTAATGAATACCCACAATGTCCTTAACATTGTGATGTCCAATGAGAAAGATACAAGATGAATAAGGCCCTATCTTTGCTTCATGGGAGTCTAAAAGCAAATCATAGCTATATGATGGAATATTCCTTATCCAAAATGCATGAGACCACATTCCCTTTCTAGATATCTTCCCCAAAGAGATAAAGACAGCAGATTACAGTGGTATGGGTGGATCTGTGTTTCAGCAGCACAGCTCATAATAGCTAAATAAAATGGATCTGCTATTAAGAAGGATTAAAAAAAAAAAAAAAAAAAAAAAAAAAAAAAAGAAGGATAAACTCCCATCATGTGTAGGCAAATGGAATCTCCCTGAGAACATACTATTTAGTAAAATAAATCAGATGCACAGGGTTAAATATTGCATGGTTTCTCTTACATGAGAAACACAAAATAAAAATGAAGATCAAAATAAAAAAAATAAATAATTTGAGATAGAGAGACAGCTCTTTTGCAAAAGGGAAAGAGACTTCTGGGTGTGGTGTGCACAACTATAATCCCAGCACTCAGGAGGCACAGGCATGAGGATCGCAGTGAGTTCAAGGCCACCTGGGCTACATAGTAAACTCAAGGCCAGCCTGAACTGCACAGCAAAAGTCCATCTTAGAAAAAGAAAAAGAAATAGAGAGCAAGGTCACAGAAAGAAAGGGTTGGATGTGAAGAAAGAATTAAAGTGGGCCAGGTAGGTGCACCAAGTCCCCGTGAGGAATGTGTGTACCAACAAACATAAAAATAAATCATTAAGAATCTAGTACTGGGGCTGGGGTGATAGCTCAGCAGCATAAGTGCCTGCATTGCAAGCACAAAGTCCCAAGTTCAATCCCTGGGACCGAAAAAAAAAAAAAAAAAAAAATCTAATGCTAAACAAAAAATGCTTGAGACCAGAAATGTTTAACATTTCAGAGATGTTCAGATTCTAGAACATTCACATAGACTAACAACCACCTCTGAACAGGGTTCACAGGATTCTTCTCATACCGCCTCATGATAAAGATGTAAAATCAAAAAGAGAAATCAGGCAAAAACATAAACTTCCTAAGAAGCATGTATCTGATCTACCTACAGGATTTTGCTCTATTTTAAGAAAAGCAGTTACCCCCACAAACAGGCTTTTCATCATCTCCCCCATAAAAATTTCTCTGAAGGTATTGCCAATATCGACTCCTGAGCAACCTTCCCCAGGAGAGGACTACAGTTCTTTCATCTCTCTGAAGTCATGCAAGACCCAGTTCTGGAGCGCCAGAGGCAAGGCCAGATCTTTACATTCTCTGACAAAGACCCTCAAGGAACCACAGAATCCCTGGAAATTAAAGGCAGAATGGATTTTGCAGATCTTATTCTCACTGGTGGTCTGATTCATACTACGAAAGCTTCAAAAGCCTGATTATCATTGTCCTACCTTCCTTTCAGACAGTGATATGAGATGGAAGAAATCAGCTTTCTCAGAAAGATTTCATCTCCAATAAAAAGACTCACAGAGATGCAATCACTCATTCTCTTTTGTGATCTTCTTAATGTCATCTCGTCTATTCTTGATGCTTAGGGCTATGGCAGCCATCTGAAACCCATGGAGAGATATCACCAGTATGCTAAAGTTGAGGCATACAAGACTACAGACCTCATGTCCCTTCTCATGTCATTGAACTGTTGAGCTGATCCCTAAACCAACCCTGAATTCAGATTTCTGCCTTATGAATGACAAGTCCCTTTTTAAAGAGTATTGTGATTTGCAGCCCAAAGCACCCTTGTTAGGGATTGTCCACCATCTTTGTTTCACCCATAAAGAAACTAATAATCACACTGAGGAAGGAACTATTCCAACAAGCACAGAGATTACATGACAGAACCACAACTCAAATATGGTGTCCTAATTCTTGAGCTGAAGCATTTTCTAACAACCCTTAGAGAATGTACCAGCTGTGATCAAAAGGAAGTAAGACCAGAGAAAGGCCTGGTATGTTCTGCAGGAAAATCACTGTGGACATCCAGGGAAAAAAGGACTCCTGCTAGTGAGTCTAGACCAGCGGGATAAGATCCTAGGCAACTGTGAACGATTCTTCTGCCTTGTTCCTGACTTGTCAGCCCCTACTTTACATTCTTAGAAAGGCAGTTTAAAATTAAGCACTGACCATGTTACTGTCCTTGATACACACAAAAAAACATTACTGTGCATGACCAGAAGTAAACCAAATTCTCTACATTTTCTTTTTCCAACTTCCAAAAATAGTTAGGACTCACTGCCAAAGAGAGTAGAGCTTGAATTCCCATCAAAAAAAAAAAAAAATTAGTCCATGGCATTTGCTCCAGTGTAGGCATAATTAATACACACCAATAAACAGAATTCTCAGTGCTTTCTCACCCCATATCCTGTTTTCTGAAAATTGAAAAAACATTTTCAGTAACATGGTACCATATTGTAGTGAAGCATGCACAAGACTCAGAATTTGAAAAACTGGATTCCGATTTATGGGGAACATTTGTCACTCTTTTTGGTTACACAGTATC
The DNA here is from genome assembly GCA_004027165.1 of Ctenomys sociabilis. Lineage (NCBI taxonomy): Eukaryota > Metazoa > Chordata > Mammalia > Rodentia > Ctenomyidae > Ctenomys > Ctenomys sociabilis. The sequence goes on along the minus strand of PVKA01024272.1, from coordinate 2,338 downwards.
CTACTATTTTTTTCTGTTTTGAGTAATCCAGTTTAAGACAAAATCTATCTCTTCTTGGATATGCTTAAAAAGCTAGATGCTTCATTTTGCAACCTCTTTTAAAGCTAGAATGTGGGCACTTGACCTAAATTCTACTGAAATAGATAATTGCACATGTGTTTTGGTCAAGGTTTAAAAGGGAAAAGATTTAAGATGAGACACATAAATGAGTAGATTATAATGCTCACCCAAAGAGTCAAATGCAAAAGAGTGTGGGAGATCTGTCCACACACTAAAGAGCCAAAGAATCCAGCTGAGGGCCTGGGTCCCACGGCAATGGCCTAAATGAGCCCAAGAAAATGCCCCCTCATGAGTCCAACCCAAGGCCTGAACCTGGGACAGTCTCCTACAAGTCTGTATCAAGGATCTGCACTGGGAGACCCAGGGTGAACGGTCAGTCCAGGAAAGTCTGTGCCACTGGGACTCAGTATCAGTACTAGCAGATCAGGGGATCTGCACTGAAGCCACTCAAGGGAAGGACTAGAGCTCACCCTAGAAGAACCACGGCCTTCCTCAGCAACAGCAAGATCCCCAGCTCCTCCAATGCTAAGAACAATCAGCCAAGCTCATATCAGGAAGGCCAGTCAGTAAAACCAACATGCTCCAACTTCCCTCCAGTTCTCCTTTCATGCTGCTGGCAGCACTCCTCAGGGAGGCCTTCTGCACCCAGCACCACACTGATTTGGTTCAGCTGGGCAGTACAAAGCCATCCTCAGTTGTTAACCTCCAATGTGTCAATTTGACTATGTATCAGTATACATAGACATCTAAACATTATTCTGCATATAGGTGTATCTGTCGGCGTATTTCTGCATGAGACGAACATTTGAGTCAGTAAACTGACTAAAGCAGATTGCCCTTCTTGAGGTGAAAGCTTCATCCAGTTCTCTCAAGGTCCCAATGGAAGGAAAAGAACAGAAAGAATTTTCTCTGTGCTTGACTTTACATCAGTGTACTCCAACTAAAACTGAAACATACACCATTAGCTGTCCTGATTCTCAGGCTGTCGTAATCAGACTAGAAGGTTATCATCAGTTTTCTTGCATGTCCAGCTGACCAAGGACAGATCATGACACTTCTCAGTGTCTGTAACCAGCCAACTCCTTCTTTATATATTTCTTCTCCCTAGGTCCAAGGCCATTTTCTATGTCCCTGAAGAACCCTAATATACCCAGCACTCCAAAGTACCATCCTTAAATTTTAAACCAAACTCCAGTGTAGCAAAGAAGCTTCAGAAAAAGGAGTCAACAGAGAGGGCAGGGGAAAGAAACTGGTCTATATAATCGCAGTTGAAATCTGACTTGGAATTACAGGGAAAAATCCTGGAGCTAAACAGAAAAGACAAAAGTGTACAGCTTTGAATTTCTCTATTAGGGTAGAGGCATTATACATTACAGATTCACTTTGACTCTTGACAAGATAGGAAGCTGCCTGAGGTAAAAAGCCTTCACTGGCATGTTGACCACTGTCCAATCACTTTTGGGTATTAACTGAAATAATTCTCATAGGCCTCTATGAAGTGTGTCACCAACATCATGCCCATTTCACATACAACCAAGGGAAGTTACTTGCCCAAGTTTAAGGATAGAGGAAAAAAGTGCCCAGAGCTCTATACCTTTGCAAAGGTCCACTGCATGAAGGATGTCTGCTCCAGATGGGAACATGGGGCCATTTTTGAAAACAGGAGTGTTTTGTTTTTAATTCTAAAGAATTTTAAATTCTGGTCCAATCAAACCTTAATCAGTGTAGGAACTCTAAGGAAATTTCAAGCTACATGAATTTGATAGTAGCCAAAATGATTTGAATGGGCACAGACCTTCATATTTGACTTTGGAAGATGCTACAATGTTGGCCATCTCTCTAATGATTAAGAACAAATGATTGATCCCTTGGTTGGAAAAACAATATCCTCCAACCCTCTGATTTTCATACCTCATACCACAGCAAGCTGGTATAAATGGCGACAAGCAGGCCCTCAGCGATGGCTCTGTGCTCCTGCCAGTCTTGCTTGTGACACTGTGTTGTTGCCATCAGCGGGTGAAGGGATGTGCAGGAAGCATGCAACTCCCTCAATACAGCTTGGCTTGGAATCTTCATTTTCCTGATGTGTTCCTTATGCTATAAGAAAGCTTGAGTTGCAAAGGCAGTGGAAGCCCAGAAGTTACTTATACACAAATTGCAAAAGCAGCTCATTGCGCCAGAATACTACTTCCCAGGGCCAACTTGTGGGTACTGCTGGAAAAACAGAAGAGGAAGAAGAAGGAGGAGGAGGAGAAGAAGAGGAAGAAGAAGAAGAAGA
>PVKA01024271.1:0-34473 GCA_004027165.1 Ctenomys sociabilis | reverse complement strand
TATTGAATCTGTGATATAATTCAGCTACATAAATACCTGTAAATATAATATCAAGTATGCACCTTGTACAATACCAAAACATTATGAAAACAGTTTGCAATGTATTATTTCATCGACTCTGTATGGTTATGGTGTTTTGAAACTGTCTGATTGACATTTGTATTTCAATAAAATAAAAATAAATGGAAAAAAAAAAAAATATAACACAAAGGAGTGCAGGTTTATAAAGACCAGATTATATCTTTAATAACCTGCCAACTGGAGCTAGGCAGTCTGTCTTACCCCTTTTTAAGAATGTTGTGTTCAGTTACTTTCAACAAATCTGACCAAGATCAGAAATCTACTTCTCTGTCACGAGAGAGAGCTTTCCAGCTCTGCTTGGTATTGCTCCTTTCTGTCTCAGTGCTTGGAATAATTTGCATGTTGTGGATCTTGTCCCACAATCTATCCATTCTTAACCTAAAGCATGATTTTCAGAAGTAGAAAACCTTTTTCAATCATATGGTCCTTAATGCCTTCAGATCTGATGTTACCTCAAAATGCACGTGTAAAGCAAATCTGGAATCCACACTTGGGGATTTGCAACCTCAACTGGGCCCCTATGGTGTCACATGGGTGTGGTGGTAGTGATGGCTCAGTGTTGAGGTCAAAGCGGGGGCTGGGATGAAGACAGCAACCCTGTGAGTAATTGGCACATGGCCAAGAGTCGGACAGAAGCAGGTTGAAGTACACATTGCTGTGGGGTATCGAACATGGCTGTGTTTATTGCTGGGACCCATTTTGCAGCTGATACTTGAAATCCCATCCAAATGTGTTCTGAATCGCCCTCCTAATTGTGGATAGACTGAGTGCTGGGGTCACAGTGATCGTTAGCTGAGGTCAGTTTCCATCCTCACTGTGAGCTGTAGGCACTCATGCTGAGTTCACTTCCGTCTATGAGGTGCTACAGGTGTTTGTCTCGAGGAGCTCTCCCGTGTGGTTCAAATGTCAGGAAAGGAGCATGTGGCATTCACTGAGGTGCACAAGCTGTATGAGCACAGCTGCCACGAGAAGAACTCGAAGCAATGTGCTGGGTAGCCTGAGGGCATCAATCCCCCACCATAGTCTTTCTGTGCAGGTGTCAGGACCACGGGGTAGTCAGCCTATGTTTTCAGTGCCAGGTGATTTCAAGGTTCTGGAGAAGCAACAGGAAATCTGTTTCAGGTAGTAGCCCCCCAGCCTCCCATATCCCCCAGCACCTGCATAGCCACAGTTGTTTCTGCTCTCATGTTCTGGGCAAAGACAGTTCTTCTTTGGAATATACATAGAGGCTTTTCTTGTGCTATGCACATTGCAAGTGAAGTTGTGACACTCAGGACTCAGTTGTGAGAAACTCTGTCCGCTACTAAGCAATAAGCATCATGATTGCTTTAATGGTGAAGCTGAGCTGATGGGAGAGTGCTGGTGCCCAGCAGCCTCCTTGACTTCTCTCAAATCTACCTAACGACTTTCAAAACCTGGCTCCACCTGAGCAACACTCTCAGCAGGTACAGGCACCCAGAGGAGCAGCTGGGGCAGCCCAGCCCCACACTTCTGCTTCCCCTGGAGGTTTTTGTTGTGGCTTGAATCACTGTGGGAGGGAGCTCACTATCCTGCTGACAGTAGTAAGTGGCAGCATCCTCAGGCTCCAGGCTGCCGATGGTGAGGGTGAAATCCGTCCCAGACCCACTGCCGCTGAACCTCGACGGGACCCCAGATGCCAACTTTGCTGCATAGTAGATTAGAAGTTTAGGGGCTTTCCCTGGCTTCTGCTGATACCAAGCTAACCATTTACTTATGCCCTGACTGGCCCTGCAATTGATGGTGACTCCGTCTCCCACCGATGCAGATATGGAGGAGGGAGACTGGGTCATCTGGATGTCACATCTGGCACCTGACATGGGAAACATAAAAACAGATATTCACACAGTTACACATGATAACAGAACACATCTCTGTGGAACCAGGCAGCACTGGTCACGTAAGGCTGAGGAGATTCCCACTGTTCTCCTTCATACCTGGGATCCAGAGCAGCAGGAACCCCAGGAGCTGACTAGAGACCTTCATGTCTGTGCTGTGTCCTGACCTGGGGCCGCTCTTGGGCAGGGTGTGAGTGGTCTCTTAAGGAGTCTTTTGGGTGGTGGGCTGTGCTGTGGGCACATGCAAATCAGCAGGGCTGAGTGGACCTCGGCCACCTGCAGGCCAGGCTCCTCTCAGCTCCTCAGCTCAGCCCAGTTTCCTAGCATGAGTGTTCCCAGCTCAGGTAAGGGCAGCAGATTTCCCTGGGAGAGCAGATACCTCCCTGGAAGAGATTTCTCACAGAAAAAGACAAATCACTGAGGGAAAAAATTTCAAATCTTAAAATGAATCTGGGCATACATTTTAAATATATTTTGCAGTTAGTGCTCCGTAGAGGAATATTCATGTTTAGAAAGAACACATGCTGCAGCAAGTCTTACCATAAGAGGTTATCATGCCTGTAATCCCAGCACTCGGGAGGCAGAGGCAGGAGGATTGTTGGTGAGTTCGAGACCGGCCTGAGCTACAAAGTGAGCTTAGGCCAGCCTGAACTGCAGTGAGACCCTGTCTCAAAAAAGAAAAAAAAAAAAAAAAAAAGAGGTTATCAGGTCTCTCACTTACTCTGATTTTTCCCTTCCATGCAGAGGCAGCAAAGTAAGCAAACCTGAGTTGGACAGCCACATCCTGTGAGAGCCCTGGTCTGTGCTGGCGTCATGTGTGCCCATGCTGGTCACCTGCCTTCTGTCCTAGAAATATATGCTACCCAAGGACTTTAGGTATATGTTCCCAGATGTCCTCTAAAATTCATGACTCAGCAACATCTTCCCTGTTTGGGGGACAGAGGTGACAGAGTCCGTGATGAGGACATCATGTAGTCCGTCTGTCAAGAAGTAGAGAAGGAACAGGAGAGCACTGCAGCAGGGAGTCTCCACAGACCTGAGGGGCAACAAGAAAAATCATTCATCCATCTCTTTGCCCAGAAAACCTTTCTTCATTCAGACAAAATGAAGAGCACAAAAGTGATCTTCCTAGTATGTAAATATTAAATGCAGTACAATGTGTTCTTCTGTGATCCGGGGGTGGCTTGTTGTTCATTTAGGACAACAGAGGAGAGACTCTTGTCACAGACCTGTGTGTTGGGTGGGTTCAGGCTTCGGGAACATGGGAGACTGAAGGTCCTGGCCCTTGATCCAAGAGTGGGAAAGGAAAAGCTGGCCACGAGGGGCACTGTATTTCATCTTGGGTTAAATCAGAATTGGCATTTCCTTTTTAAAAAATGTATTTGGTTTGTTACAGGGTCTCTCCAGGCAGGTTGGTCCCAGTGCTCGTCCTGCTTTCAGCCTCTCCAAACCTGAGATTACAGGCATACGCCACCATGCCCGGACTCTGGCCCGCTCAGCCTTCCCTGGGGGTGGAGATAGCGTGGCATGTGGTGCCAGGGACTGAACTGCGGCCCCTGGGCTTGCCTAAGTTTGCCTAAGCAGGCGCTTTAGTCCACTGAGCCCCATGCTTTACTTTTTCAAAGCTAAACCTGCTTCACATATTCCCCCAGGAGAACTTGTGACACCTTAGATCTGTTTGTAACAGAGGCTCGTGAGGATGTGAGATGTTATTTAAGCAAGGAAAGTAACTGTGGAGTGGAGTGACTTTTTGCATTTTCTCCTTGTGGTCTTATTTAGAATAACATTCTTTTCTCCTTGTTATTCTAAATAACAAGGTTACCTCATACTATAAAATTAGTTTCTCTTTTGCCTTGCAGGCTGCATATCTAATGCTACTTTTTTTCTCTTCAGTCTCCTAATTATATTACTTGCTTTTCAAATGCTAAATCAGCCTTGTACTCAAAGAATAACCTCCCCTTGGTTGAGACACATCATTCAATTATATACATCAAACAAAAGTGTCTAAAATGATTGTATCAAAGATGTGCACACCTATGGTCACGAGATGGGTCTATTCTTTATTTCTAATAACTTCTCACACATTGCCAAATGCTCCCACTTTTGTTGAATCCATTAGACCATCATGCTTGACATTTTCTGAAGCAATACTGAAACTTCTCTTTTGTAACTGTATTTAAACATTCTAATAAAACTACAGTGGACTCTGGTGCCTCATGCTCCCAATAGAGGTGGGATGATAGAGGCATTATGAAGTACTGTCCTCTGTGCTACTCACAGAGCCAGGGGCCGGGTGACCTCTGGCTCTCCCTCACAGTCAAAATAACTAAGAAACAAACATATTTAATTGATTTAGGACATCAAGTCAACCAAGACAACGCAACGAGAGACCCCCACAGAGAGAAGTTCTAAAACTGACTGAGAAAGCAGCAAGAACTAGGAGATTGCAGTTTTGAAAGCATATGGTGGTATTTAGCAGAAGATTAGTTTAAACATTCACTGTATCTTCTTTATCAGAGTATAAATATTTTATAGAATAAAGATGTGGGATGTTTTAAAACTCTATGTGGCTAAAAATATTTATCTCCGTGCTCTATTCTCTTATAGCATAGTGATAAAAATATGCTTTGCTTTCTTTCTGAACTAAGCTGTGACAGTACTAAAGCAAAATCAATGATATACAGTAGGATACAGGGAGATCATGCTTTTACAGTTGGGAAAGGGACCAAGAGGTCGGAGAGGTGGGAAGAATGGCAGGAGAAGTAGAGAAAAGCAGGGTTGAGATGCACATGAGCCACGTCCACATGGGGCGTGAGATCATTCTCTCCTAAAAAATATCAAAAAATTTGAATAAAAGTGAGTGAGGATTCCTTTAAATGCTTCAGAGCAAAATATTCTTTTACTATTTTACTCAGAAAGAAAAATGAGTTTTCAGGCAGCGATTTGGCATCGATTGTATATCTATGACAGAAAATATAAGGAAGAAGCAATCTAAAATAAGACCTTGGAGCTCCTTCCTCGTCACAGTGTCCATCTCACCAGCGGTCTGGCCAGAAAGCAGAAAGGTCCTCTCCAATTTTTATTGCCAGCATTTACTACATGCTTCTCAGTGTGGGCTCTTGGCGTTCAAAATTTATATATATATAAATTTCTTTCTTTACATTTTGTCGGCCCTTTTTTGACTGCCTCTTAATAACTACTTGAATAGTTTTCAATGTTAGTTGTTTCCATATTCTCCCTAATTTGCTAGCATTTTTCTGCAGAAAGTAGGCTACGGTGTACTTATCTGATCATTGCTGCCATGAGAAATACGACTATTATTTTAACTGCTTGCAAGAAGAATTTTCTTTATTTACAATCAATGCATTGGCATAGATTGACATTTTTGGATGAAAACAATTGAAAAAAGTGGAATAGAACAGATAAGTGAATGAACTTTCAAAAAGGGGATAAGATCCAGGCAAAAGGAACCTCAGCTCCTGTGAGAACAAAAGACACGTCCCCACCTATCTGAGGAGGCCTTCGAGTATTATGTATAAGGAGGAAGGACAGGAGTACGTTACTTCCCCCAGTATGGCCTGAACAGAAAATATTGTCAATTTAAAGCACATGGAGCTGTGAGAAGAGCATAACTTACTCATGTTCACAAGACACAGCTCCATGACCACAGAACAAGAAGGAGAGGAAATTACAGAAAAATACTTAACAAAGGCCATCATGATGGTAAGGAAAATGCAGCAGTTTGGATGGGTCAGGCTCCCCATTCCCACACAGGAATCTCAAACCAAAATCCTTTCAGTGGGCAGATATGAAGATGGAGGTGAGGGGAGATACTCAGGATCAGACTGGGCCACAAAGATGAGGTTCCTGTGATGACATTAGAAGAGGAAGAGTGGACCAAGCCACCTGGGTGTTACAGCCTCCATCCTGATAAGATGAGGCAAGAAAGTCTCAACAATGCCAAACAGGTGGTGACACCATGTATAAAACATTCAGCTCCAGAACTAGGACAAATAAATTTCTTTTCCTTAAAAATATGTACTATTCTATTGAGTTATAAATAGAGAAAATGGACCAAGTGAAGATGAGGTCAGAGAAAATGTACATAGACGACTCACGAAGAAGGGCTCCAGGTCCTGGGCCTCATGTACTCCTAGCCTTCCTCCTCATGAGAGGTGTGTCTTGGGCTGTCATGCTACCTGAAGGGGCTGTAGTGGCAGAGCTAAAGTGCAGGGGACATGAGAACACAGTGTGCTGTCACTCAACAAGGACTTTATTTTCCTAAAGTGCAACAAAGCACAAACCAAGACTTTTGAGCTCCGCCCTGTTACATTCCTTTGAACCAGGCCACAAATGCTGTCTGCTATACAGCTGTGTATAGATAGGAAAACATCAGCTGAGCCTCGCTTAGCATATCGTGGGGGGGAGGGCTGTGATCAATCAAATCTCTATGTACAGGTTTTATACACTGGAACCCAGAAGGGATTTGTCACTGAATCATACAGAAGGTTGACAATGTAGGAGGAAATAAGTCCACTATAATTCCCCTTGACCCCCATGAAATGGCTCTGCAACTGACCACTGGGGAAAATTAGAAACCTTGTTGGGACCAAGCTTGGTGAGTCATTCCACACATGTGCAGAAGGCTCTAGAACCTCTGTGGATGTCAATGGCTACCTCTTTCAGGATATAGGCTGTAACACAAGCATCTAATACTTGTCCTCAGTACTTAAATCATAGATAGAGACAAAGGCTATAGTCACAGTATTGTTCAACCTATTGATAAAATAAAAGAAGAAGCAAAGTCTATCTATGTAAGATAAGAATCAGAGAATAAATAATGATGTGAACTTTATTTCATGTTGCATTCGAAATTACATCCCTAAAGATACAAAAACACGCTGAAGAGACTACTCATTTTATTTCTTTCACTTGGCTCATTTCCAAAAACTGGAACACTGTGGGAACTGTACTGCTCCACCCTGGAAGTACATATCACAGCAGAACTTACCACAGGTGCTAGACATGGAATCACAGGGTTTAATATTGGCTCTTGTGATCTTTATTCAGTGCTGTTCTTTTCTACTCCTACATTGCTTCTTTTTCAATGAGACTGTTTACCAGGTGTACTTGTGTGTTGGAAGTATTTAGCTAGATTTTTATTTTTAGAAGATTTCAGAGCTAAACATGTGCTTGCAGACTTAGAAGACACTTTGGTGTTGCGCTTTCAGCCCTGTTGGAACTGTTGTCTCTTAGAGATGGACCAGTTAAGTTTTGCACGATGAGATGGACATTAATCCTCTGGGTGTCAGAGATGTAATGCTATTGTTTAGATTTGAAAGAAAAGTCTCCACAGCATCAGCATGAGCTTGAAAACTACGTACATCACAGAGTCTGTGTCCTGCTCAGTGGATTCAGTAGAACTCCTTGAGGAGTTCAGGGCTGAACATGCTATTAGGTGGTGGAGTCTGGCTGGAGGGGGGCTCCTGGGTGTGACCTGGGAAAGTGTGTACCTGCCTGTGAGTCCTCTTTTCTGTCCCTGCTGCATAGACCACTCCTGGCCATTGGAATTTTGTTCCAGGGATGGCAGTGTCAAAAGCCAATGACTTGACTAAGTTTCAAGGACTGAAGCAGAAGTGTCTTGCTTTATTACACAGATCTTAATGTGCACAGGTCATTCATTTGTTTGTTTATCCTGAAAATAACTTCCCCATGTTTACATGTCAGGAGTAGTATATGGTAGAGAGAATTTTGCTGTTTATCAGTTAAATCTCCTAGTCTTGCCCAAGGGCAGTTTGCATTTGACCATGAGGTCTGCTGGGAACTGGATTGTGGAGACTTGTGTGCACAGGACAGCTCTTTGGGGAGTTAAGGCAGATTTGTCTTTTCCCTTTTTTCATGCATAAGTACTCAGGAATGATGCAGAGTGTGCTGGAAGAGCACCATTTTGACTTTCAAGGTCCATGTAGTTTAGTAAAACAAAATGATTGCTGATTTGTCAGTCCTCACAGAGAAAGAACGCGCTTAGCCAGCTGTGCCCAAAGACTCGCATTCCCCACGGCATTAAACTCAAGATGAGCTGTATTTACAAATTCCTTTGCACATTGTGAAGGTGGATCATACATGGATTAGACTTCCACTTTTTGGTGTCTTTTCTGTGCTTCAGAAGCAGGCCACAATGCGTCCTGGGCTATTATCGTACTTTTTGTCTAACTGTCCTTAATAAATCCATCTCATACAATGTACCTGTGTGTCTGTGTTCACGTGGTAAAAGTAAACCATGTGTTTGATCGAGCACTAGACACATGATGGAAATTAACCTTGAGGCATGCTTATAAAAGGCCAGGAAACCCACTTAACATTTGTTATTGTTAATGTTTAGGAACATTTGCAGTCATGTTTTATATCAACTGTACTCTGTAAAGACAGCCATGACCAAGATGAATACATAAAGTACTCACAAAGAAAAGACTTTGTGTGCAGATGAATATAAGATTTGAAATCATAATCGATACCCCTGCATATGGTGTTGATACATGGAATATACATGTCACTGTGTGGAAGACAGCACACCATGTATTTCTCACCATCTCTGACATACTTAGCAAAGAAACTATTTCAGAAACAATGACCGCTCACTTAGGAATCTACCCTTTTTCATTGGGGGTCAGGTTCTTCAGTTTCTCAAATAACATCTCAGTACTCCTAAGTCCCAAGCCCCTAACAGATCTGAATAATCCCAGCACCACCTGGCGGTAGGAGGGTAAATATCTTCAGCCTCTCAAAGTGTGGTCTATTTATTTGATTCTGTCACTTCATACCGTTTGATCTTCACAGTTTTCTTTTCCCTTTTATATTTAGGAAATGTTTGTGAAGAAGCAGTGTGGTATTTAACAAGGTCCATTCCTTGCTACGGTATCAGTTTGAACTCCTGAAGTCACATTTTCTTCGATGGGTTATCAGGTATAATCACAAAGTGTTTTAATCCTCAGATGCTCTAGATGAGGGCAATCATTGTCTCTTTCAAATGGCCATTGACCTTTACTTTTACTCTGTCACTCACTCTTGTTTTTTTTTTTTTTTTTTTTTTTTTGTGGAGCCATGGATTGAACTCAGACCCTTGTGCTTCCCAGGGAAGCACTTATTCCACTGGGCCATCTCCCCTAAACACATTCTATCTAATACCTATTCATTTACAGTAAATTTGTCAGGCTTTAAGCCTTTAGTATAGTAACTTTATTTTCTTTATTTTTTTTTAATGGGATAGAACTCAAGACCTTGTGATTGCAAGGCAAGCACTAATTCCACTGAGCTGTCTCCCTGGCCCTTCACTTTCCTGTTTTGAGTGCTTCCTCCAGGCTCCTCTATATTCCCTATTCTAAATTTACAACTAGATTTTTTAAAAGTATCATTGCTTTTTTGTTAGTACTTAGAAATTATGGGTGCATGTTGGGACAGTGGATAGAATTTCTCCCGGATGAGGTAAAATTAGCAACTTATCTCTCTAACCACAAAGGCACACCACTTTTCCATCTATGAAAGAAAGAATTTTGCACTCTCTTTCATTCCAATCCAAGACCACCTGGTTTACTTTATATTTTATATTAAAAGCACTCACTTCTCGCTGTAACAAGGAAGATTTTGGTTCTGATTGTCATTCATAAATTACACATGGCATCCATATTCTAAACCAGTCTCTAGCCCTCTTCACCACCCACAGCCCCTTGCACAAACACCCACACACTCACAAGCCACTGAGAACTCTTCCAGGGCTACAGGCATCTCTGTGCCCAGCGTGAACAGCTTCCTCCCAAGCCTGGGTTTGAGTGAGACAGATGGAATTCTCGTGGCCTTAAGGCTTTCCCCATCTTGTTCCTCTTAGATACCAGGGCTGAGACCTCGGCCCATGACTCCCGTGTGAGGACTGCCTCTGCATCCCAGGCTGCCTCCAGCTCCATGTGCAGGGAACCCACTTCCACTTTCCTACCTGCTGGTCTCCTCACCCTGAGTGAGCTCCACTGTTCTCACACCAGCCCCTGAGAACTGTGCTGCTCTGGGAACTGGAAGACATCTGGTGATGTTACAACACAGAAACTTAGAGAAAACTAGGTACAGGAGTAAGAATGACTACTTGGTGGGGCTGGGGAGATGGCTTAGTGGAATATGTGCTTCCCTGGCAAGCGAAAGGGCCTGAGTTCAATCCCCAGTTCCTCAAAAAGAAAAGAAGAATGGTCACTTTGTAGTGCTAGGATGCAGAGTAACAGTGATAACCTGAGCCACCCAGAAAACTCCAAGATACTTGCTTATTGACTAGCAGAGCTCCGAAAAGCATGTTCCTGAGACCAGAGTAGAAAAAACCTCCTAGCTAGGCTGAAATTATTGAAAATAGCAGAAGAATTCTCCTTCACCAACAGAAGGAGAGAGAACACTTAGCAGGAGAATCCATTCTAGAGATGAAAAATTCCAAACTTATAAATCAGGACAGTGTGTTAATTATGTAGATTTTAATTCTGCTTCAAATTCATGTGCCAACCAAATAGCTCTGCAGATTAAGGTGCCAGGCGCAGGGCCTGTGTGGCAGCCCGCACCCAGGACAAGCCGCGATGGCAATAGAGACTGGTGGTTGTGGTGTGCGCCTGTAATGCCAGGTCTTGGGAGGCTGTGAACAGGAGGATCATTACAAGGCTGATCTAGTAGTGAGACCCTGAACACCCTGTAGACCCTTCCCTAAAATACAAACTCACACAAAAGCCTAGAGTATCAACATACTGGCGTTCCTCTACCCTGACAATATCTTCTTGAGCTGGGAGCTTCAAAACTCATCCACTGTTGAAATCAGAGTTTAGAAAGGCATATAATGAACCAGAAAGGGGTAAAAACAACACCGTAGCTGGGAGGCCCTGAAGTGATGCACTCCTTGGTCCCCATCACTTAAGGAGAGTATGTGCCAGTCACACTTAACAGAAATATATGTGCAAACTTGGAAAATTCTTGCTGCTGGTGTTTTTCCAACCAGCTCCACCAAGCGTGCATCAACGCTCAGCAACACAGCAGAAAAAGTGCTCCATCTGACTACATGAAAAGGAAATCTCTCACCACAAAATCACTGAATGTAACGATAATGGCAAACTTGTAAGAACATTTGTAGATAAAAATTTAGTATATAAAGAACATAAAAAAGTGTTTTAAAATTGCAAAGTGAAGAATGTCCAGGGAGGGAGAGGTGGCACATGTCTCTATTCACAGGATTTGGGAGCCTGAGACAAACAAACCACTTCAACTTTAAGACCAGTCTGAACTACAGAGTAAGACAATGTCTCAAAAATCTAAAACACAAAAAAAGGAAAAACAGACACCTGTTAGTATGAACAGACTACTGCTGGAATGAAATGCACATAGGACTTAACCATATTTTTAAAATATTTAACATTTATTTTATACACAAATGGGTGCTTGTAAATCTCGTCAGTTGCCGGGATTGGGTGACATTTGTCCACCCCTCTTGAGGTGGAAGAGAGTTTAGAAAAGGGTATAAGTAACCAAGAAGGGATGATAGAGCACCATAGCAGGCACTGAAACGATGTCCTCTTTGGCCCCAAAAGACAGAGCACTGTCTCTGTGCAAACTGATGCAGCACTGCTGACTGCCCAGATTCAAGGCGACAAGGAAGCCTTTCTGAGCGGCTGAGATAACGCAGTGTTACACTGCACGACTCCTGCTCAGGATCTGGGACTGTGCCTGTTCCCGGAGAACACGCTGAAGACTCCTGCACGGGCTGCTCACACTTCCTATAGAAGTGAATCCCAACCAGGACCTAGCCTGACCGCGGGACCCTGGACTGGCTTCAAGGGCTCTTGCTAATCTTGCTCCAGGATAAAGAGGGGAAACACTGAGAATGTTCTCAACCATGTGGGGAAGAGAGGCTCAGCCCTCTAGAGAAGTCTCTGTTTCCATGAGCAAGTGGGTCTCTATTTGTGCTTGCATTCTTCATGGAAAATGATCATACTTTTCAGCTTTTATGACCTAAAATACTTTTATATATAATTTTCTATAAGTATAAAATAAAGCTGTGTAAAATTTTAGCACACAGGGGCCAGGGAGATGGCTCAGTGGAGCAAGCACTTCCCTGGAAAGCACAAGCGCCTGAGTTCAAGCCCCAGTTCTACCAAAAAAAAAAAAAAAAAAAATTAGCACACAACTTTAAATAGAAATGACATAGTCTTATAGGCAAAAAAGACTCTTTAAAGATCTCTGCTAAAATGCTATTTATAAAACTTATTTTAAATTTCTTTTAGCTTTCATGAGTGCTGACTGCAAACATACCATATAGCTAGTCTTTTCTGAGCAAGTCAGGGGGACACAGGATGAGCTGGATGGACTATGCATTTACTGGGTATCTTCCATCATCAGGAACTTTCTCTGCTATCCTGTTAAAACATAGACTCTCATTCACAATTCTTCATCTGGTACCACATAGGCTTTTTTTTTTTTTTTCAGATTTCATATTATCCTAAGAATAATGTCAGTTCTTGTCAAGATTTTTTTTTTTTTTACGGGAGATCGAACTCAGAACCTCATGCTTTCCAGACAGGTACTCATGCTGCTGAGCTATCTGCCCAGGACAAAACATTTTATATGGGGAAACTGTACTTGCATTATTGGCAGCTTTTCATATTTCTTGGTTTTTGTCTGTGTTTTGTCGAGAATGTTTTGACATTTCTTTCTTGCTCTATTTCTTTGTAAAAGTTTCTATATAATTCATGCAGTCCTTTCCTATATTGAGTTTATGATGTATTTCAGATTGATAATGACAACTTGCAGATAACTCATAGAAACACATTCATGTATTTTCTGGGGTGATCTCTGAACTCAAAATGTATGATGGTTGGGACACTGGTGACCACAGTGAGTGCTCAGATCCCAGCTCTTGGTCATCAGGATCTTGGGAAGCACATTCATCATATTTACTCTTGAGTCTGTCCTTTTCTGTAGCACTTGCCCACAAAAGGACCTCCCATGAGATTTGGAGCTCAGGACAAGGCCACTGCATCTCTACTGTCACCTAGAGACAGACATGTGAACAGAGGGGACTGAAGGATCAACAGTGACATGCTGCAGTCAGCTAACTGCATCCTTTCTCAGCAGGTCAGGGGACCACGTGATTAACTGAACTATACATTTACCAGAAGATGATGCTGGATTCTGGAAAACATCACACAATCTCTTGACTATGTCCCTATTATAATGCTGAGGCACCCCTGAAACTTTAGTAGCTATAGCTTAAGCTGTTTCTCTATCAAGAGAATTCTTTGTCTATCTACAATGGCTTCTCTTTTGCTCTTTCACTTCCAAGTGATATCATAGCCACACATATTCACTATAATAATCTCACCCTTTTATTACACCACAAGAGATTTGTCACATCTGTCCTCCTGGGGATGAGAAGGATGAAAGCTACCCAAGGATCAGGGAGTCCCTCGGTCCTCTTCTACCAATCACTCTCAGTCCCTCCACATCTGGATGCTGCTAAGGAACTTGCTCAGCAGTTGTAGACACCACAGAGAGCAGGTGGTGGAGCCCAGCCTCACACTTCTGCTTCCCTCAGAGGTTTATATCATGGTTTGTATCACTGCGGGTGGCCAACTGTAACTCTGTTTACAGTAATAAGTTCCAACATCATCGGGCTCCAGGTTACTGATAATGAGAGTGAAATCTGTCCCATATCCACCGCCGCTGAACTTTGAGGAGACTCCAGACTGCAAGCTGGTTGCACAGTAGATTAGAAGTTTAGGAGCTTTTCCTGGTTGCTGTTGATACCAAGCTAACCATTTGTCTATGTCCTGAGTAGGCCTGCCATTGATGGTGACACTATCTCCTACTGATGCAGATATGGAGGAGGGAGACTGGGTCATCTGGATGTCACACCTGGCACCTGACATGGCAAACAAAATCAATCAGTGACACAATTACAAATGATGGAAGCGCACATCTCTAGAGAAGCAGACAGCACTGGCCACGTAGGCTGAGGAGATCCCCACTGCTGTCCTTCCATACCTGGGATCCAGAGCAGCAGGAGCCCCAGGAGCTGACTGGAGACCCTCATGTCTGCGCTGTGTCCTGACCTGGAGCCACTCCTGGGCTCCAGGGTGTATCTGGTCTCTTAAAGAGTGTTGGGGCAGTGGGCTATGCCTGGGAACATGCAAATCAGCAGGGCGGGCCAGGGCAGGGCAGGGCAAGGCTACTTGCGGGCCAGGCTCCTCTCAGTGAGTCAGCTCAGCCCCAGTGTCCCCAGCAGCAGTGTCCACAAATCAGTTATGGAGAGCAGATTTCCTTATGGAGAGCAGTTTCTTCGTAGAGGACATTTGTTAAAAAGAAAAAAAAAAGAAAAAAAGAACCTACTCTAGGGAAGTTTTTTCAAAACTTAAAATGAGGCCTGAGTTCAATCCTCAGTTCTACAAAAAAAAAAAAAAAAAAAAAAAAAAAAGTTATTTATTTTCATAAACAAGTGGGTCCCTAGTTGTGCTTACACTTCCCATGTCAAGGCCCAGATGTGACATCCAGGTGGCCCAGGCTCCAGCCTTCTCAGGTAGAAAAGGTTACCACCAAATGCCAGGCAGGCAAGCCTCTTGCAGCAGGCCGGCCTGGGATCAGATGAAACAAGGGAAAACTCCCCAATTTCTAATTTCAGTTTCTTTTATTCTTTATTTTCATAATTCCTAGAGTTCTAAAAGCCTGTACCACACTGATGTATTACATATTTCAACTTTACATGGAAAATGATCATAATTTTCACCGTTTATGACATAGTATATTTTCACTTAAAATTTTACATACAAATAAAATAAAGCTGCATGAAATTTTAACACAAACCTTTTAACAGAAATTATAGTCTTAGGGTCTGCCAAATAGCTCAGTGGATTAAAGCACCTGCAAGCAGGCACAGGGGCCAAGGGTTTGATCCCCAGGCTTTCCGTGCTGGTCCTACCCCAGGGGGCACACGGAGATGGAAATTGAGACTGGGTGTGGTAGCATATGCCTGTAATCCCAGTTCTTGGGAGACTGGAAACAGGAAGATCACTGACCCTGAACACTCTGTAGAAAGCAAGGAAGGAAGGAAGGAAGGAAGGAAGGAAGGAAGGAAGGAAGGAAGGAAGGAAGGAAGGAAGGCAAGAAGAAAGAAATTACACACTCTTGTGGACATCTAAGAAGACTCCTAAAATGTGACTTTAAAAACTTCTGTTTCTCTATCATCCTGTTAAAACACAGATTCTCATTCAGTAGCTCTCAGGTGGTGTCCTATGTGCTACCTTCCTTTGGATTTCATCTTATTCTAAGAATAATGCCACTTTCTGGCATTTTTTAAATTCTTGGAATCATACTGAGGACCTTGCACATACAGGCAGGCAATTATGTGACTGAGCTCTCTCCCAAGGCCAGGATACTTTTATATGTGTGAAACTGCACTTACACAATGTGCACCTTTTTATATATCTTAGGTTTTGTCTGTGTATTGTCAAGAATCTTTTGACAGTTCTTTCTTGCTCAATGACTACGCAAAAATTACTATGTAAGTCATGCAATTTCATTTTGTATATTGAGTTTATGATGTATTAATATTTTACTGAAATGATGACATATTTGCAGATAACCCTTGGAAGAATATTCATGTATTTTCTTGGACAATTACTAAACATGAAAGAGATGTCACAATTAGGAGAGTAGTGACCACACTGAGTGCTCAGGTGCCAGCTTACAATCATCAAGCCCTTGGGAAGTGCATGCACCAGAAGTACTCTTAATTCTATTCTATTCTGCAGCACTTGCCCTCGAGAGGACCTCCCATGAGATTTGGAAGTCAGAAAGATGGCAGCATCTAACCTGGAGACAGACGTACAGGCAGAGGAGACTGGAGATTCCGCAAAGGAGATGCTGCGGTCAGCTGATGGCACCCATACCCTACAGCTATGCTTTCTCTGCAGATCTGGGGACCACAGGATTACCTGAACCATACATTTACTGGGAGGTGATTCTGGATTCTGGGTAACATCTCACAATTGTTAGACTGTGTCCCCACTATGCTAATGAGGTGCCCCAGAAACTTAAGTAGCTATAGCCTGGGCTGTTTTTCTATCAAGAGAATTCTTTGTCTACCTATAATGGCTTCTCTTCTGCACTTTCACTTGCAAGTGATATCATAGCCCCATATATTCAGTTAAGATACCCAAGGATCAGAGGAGTCTCTAGGTCACTTCTACCAACAAATCTCGGTCCCTTCTCATCTGATTGCTCCTGAGGAACTCTCTAAGCAGTTTCAGAAACCAAGGAGAGCAGGTGGTGGAGCCAGCCTCACACTTCTGCTTCCCCAGGAGGTTTATGTCATGGCTTGTATCACTGTGGGAGGGAAACTATCACCCTGTTGACAGTAATAAGTGGCAACATCTTCAGGCTCCAGGCTGCTGATGGTGAGAGTGAAATCTGTCCCAGACCCACTGCCGCTGAACCTCGAGGGGACTCCAGAGTCCAAACTGGTTGCCTGGTAGATTAGACGTTTAGGAGCACTGCCTGGTTTCTGTTGGTACCAAGCTAACCATGTACCTATACCCTGACTGGCCCTGCAATTGATGGTGACTCTGTCTCCTACAGATGCAGATATGGAGGAGGGAGACTGGGTCATCTGGATGTCACATCTGGCACCTGATAAGGGAAACATAAATACAAACATTCACACAGTTACACATGGTAAAAGAGCACATTTCTGAAGAAGCAGGTAGCACTGGCCACCTCAGGCCGAGGAGATCCCCACTGCTGTCCTTCCATACCTGGGATCCAGAGCAGCAGGAGCCCCAGGAGCTGACTGGAGACCCTCATGTCTGCGCTGTGTCCTGACCTGGAGCCGCTCCTGGGCAGGGTGTATCTGGTCTCTTAAGGAGTCCCAGGGGCAGCAGGCTGTGCTGTGGGCACATGCAAATCAGCAGGAAGGGGCAAGGCGCGGCTTCTTGCAGGCCAGGCTCCTCTCAGTAAGTCAGCTCAGCCCCAGTGTCTGCAGCAACAGTGTCCACAAGTCAGTCATGGAGAGCAGTTTCTTCCTCTAGGAACTTTTGGTAAAGAAAAAGAAGAAGAAGAACCTCCTCAGGGGAAGTTTTTAAAAAACTTAAAATGAATCTGGGCATACACTTTCTAATATATTTTTGCAGCTAGTGTTCTATAGAGGAATAGTCATGACTAGAAAATACATATGCCATAGGAAGTCTTACCCTAGGAGCTTACCAGGTCTGTAGCTCACTCTGTTTCCCCACACCCATTCAGAGACATCAAGGAAGGAAGCCTGTCCTGAATTAACACAATTGAGAACTCTTGTCTTTGAGGAATGGTCTTCAGCCAATCGTGTCCATGGTGGGTCACTGTGTCTTGTAGATAAATACTATTCATTGGTTTTAAATATATTCGTTTCCATATGGACTCCACAATTCCTGACTCAATGCAACATTATCTCTATTTAGAAGATAATATTGTAGAGATTTTAAATGTGTATTAAGTAAAAGAGAAAGAATAGATGAGAGCTTGAAAGGAAGGTCTCCATAGATCCAGGGACAAAGTGAAAAATGACTAATTTGTCTCTTTGACCAGAATCACTTTCTTCTTTAGCACAAAAAATTAAGAGTAAAGAGCCAAAAAGTGATCCTTAGGTAAAAATATTCAACAAGTAGAAAGTGTTCTGCTATGATACATATAAATGAGATGCATACTACATCTGTTCATGGATGACAATGGAGCACAGATTCTTCTCACGGAGTTGAGTGTTGGGTGGATTCAAGCTTGGGGACATGGCAGAATGAAGTTCCTCATCCTTGACCCAGAGAAGGTTCAAGGAGTAACTGGCCAGGAGGGAGGTTCTATTTGAGTTTATGCTATGAGAAAATGCGAGTCTTGATCTGCCCTGATTTATTCTATCTCGCTCAGATTCTGTCCCCGCAAGAGGATCAGGAGACACTGAATGGCACCAACACCTTATGTCTCGTGGGTTTCCACCCATCTCAGTGCTCCAGGGGAGGAGTCTCGTGAAGTGAAGAGTCTGCAGGATGAAGGTCATTGTTTACCTGACTTTAGGATAAAAATGAAAGCTCTGTGTGGCAGGGTGCTGTGTTAGACTACATGAAGTCACCCATACTTGGAAGTGTCTCTCCCTGATGCTGTGTTAGATGATACAAAACAACCTGCCCTTCAAAGAGTCTGTCACTGATGCTGTGATTGTTCAACTGCGATGGCCTTCTTGTCTGCATGCCATTACCCATAGCTTTATTTGGTCTTGGGTTAAAGGAAGACTTGCTTATCCATTTAGAACTGAAGTCCTTCACATGTGGCCCCCAGAGAAGGCTGTGGCACTGTGGGCCCCTTAGTGACAGGGTTCGTGAGGCTGTGAGATTCTCAGACAGTGGTGGGATTGCAGGCTGTTGTACCTCACCTTCTGAGATACTTGTTCATGGTGGGGGAACTATCAGAGTTGCGCTTTGCATGTCCTGGGTGCTGGGAGAAGTTCAAGAGCATCATGAAATGTCTATGTGCAGTGGGGAAGAGATTCTAAAAGAAATGAATTTTGGTCTATGATACACTCTGCTCTGGGACATGTAAGTATTCCATGTGCTGACTGCCATATATCCATATACATACCTACAAATATATGAGACGTATAAATGAGATGTATACTACATATATCTGATATATAATATATATGCTCTGGTGAATTTATTTATTTAGCAGCTCATATTTTATAACATTGTGAATATTTTGTACTGATTTCTTTCCAAGTTACCTCCACACTTTGAAATTCACATACCTCTTATAGTCCATCCACAAGCACTTAGTTCACTGACGGGTGAGCTCAGCACTCATCCTTTCTTTAGATCGGTAGTAAAAATAAAATGTATTTTTCTGACACTCATTTGTTTCTAGATGTTTTTACTGTAAATAAGTAAGTTGGGAAGAATTAAAGGAGAAGAAAACTTCCTACATTGGCTAACTTTGTTATAAAATAGCAGGAGCAAAAATTCACCACCAGAGGAAGAGAGATGGCTTAGCTTGAGATGTGCAAAGGTAGCAGGTCCTTGTGGCTCATATTTCCCAACCTACTGTGCCAGGCACCCATTGACATTTGGCAGCACTACAGCAAAAGAAGGGTTCATCTGACTGTCTGAAAAAGAAATTTTTGAACACAAAAATCGCTAAATGAAATGATGATGTCAAATTTGGAAGAATATTTGTAGACAAAGGTTTAGTACCTCTAGAGCATAAAAAACATTTTTTTTTTAATTTTTTTTATTTTTATTTTTTTTGTCTTTTTGAGACAGGGTCTCACTATGCAGTTCAGGCTGGCCTTAAACTCACTTTGTAGCTCAGGCTGGTCTCGAACTCACAACAATCCTCCTGCCTCAGCCTCCCGAGTGCTGGGATTACAGGCATGCGCCACCACGCCCGGCTTATAAAAAACATTTTAAAGTTGTGAAAGGAAGAACTGCCTGGGTGGAGACACAGGCCTACGATCACAGGATACTGGAAGTGGAAGCAAGCAAATCTCTTGGATTTTAAAGCCAGTCTGAACTACAGGGTGAGAGAATGTCTCAAGAAAACTAAAACGTAGAAAAGGAAAAGCAGGCACCACACTAGGATAATGTGTGAGAGGCATGAACAGAGTCCTGCCAGAATGTGTTTGACTCTATTTTATGCTATAAATGAATGGGTGCCTGTCAGTTTTCTTCAGTTCCCTGTATTGGGTGACATTGGTCAGCCCCTCTTGAGATGGAAGAGAGTTTAGAGAGGGGCATAAGGAGCCAAGAAGGGACAACAGAGCACTTCACACAGTCGGCACTGAAGTGACGCCCTCCTTGGCCCCCCAAACAGATGATACTCTCTGTGTGGAAATGTGTGCAGCCCTGCTCACTGCCTGGAGTCCAGTGGTCAACGAGGCCATTTTGAGTGCTGGAGGCAGCCCGCCCCGACACTGCCCAGTCCTCCTCAAGATCCGGAGTTGCATGTGTGCAGCCAGCAGACTGACGACTCCTTGTTTTGCTCACACCTCATGCAGAAGTCAGTCCCAGTCAGGACCCAGCTTGACAATAGGGGCCCAGGCCCAGCTGGAGGGATTCCTACTACTGTTTGCAGGTAAAGAGCGAAAACACTGAGAAGGTACTCAGTGTGGTAATGCGGGTCAGCCCCTTAAAGAAGTCTTTTATATCAGGAACAAGTGGGTCCCTATTTGAGCTTACACTTCCCATGCCAAGGTCTAGATGTGACATCCAGATGGCCCAGGCTCCAGCCTTCTCAGGTGGACAAGGTCACCACCAAATCCCAGGCAGGCAAGCCCCTGGCAGCAGGTCTGCCTGGTGTCAGATGAATCACAGGAAAGCTCCCAAATTCCTAATTGCAATTTTGTTTTATTTTTTTTATCTTCAAAGTTCCCAGAATTCTAAAAGCCTTTACCACACTGATGTATTAAATATATGAACTTTACATGGAAAATGGTCCTAATTTTCAGCATTTATGACATATGTTTCTATAAAATTTTACATGCATATAAAATAAAGCTCTATGAAATTTTAACATAAAGCTTTTAATAGAAATTACACAGTCTTGGGGACATTAAAACTGTTTATGTAAAAAGTCTCCTAAAATAGGAACTTAAAAACTTCTGTTTCTCTATCATCCTGTTAAAACACAGATTCTCATTCAGTAGCTCTCAGGCGGTGTCCTATGTGCTACTTTCCTTTGGATTTCATCCTACCTTAAGAATAATGCCACTTTCTGGCATTTTGTTTTATTTTGGGTATCATACTCAGGAATTTGTACTTGCCAGGCAGGTAATTATGTGACTGACAGATCTCCCCAGCCCAAGATATTCTTATGTGTGTGAAACTGTTCTTACACAATATGCATCTTTTTAAATATCTTAGGTTTTGTCTGTGTATTGTCGAGAATCTTTTGACATTTCTTTGTCACTTTATGACTGTGCAAAAATTTATATGTGAGTTGTGCAGTTTCACTTTGTATACTGAGTTTATGATGTATTAATATTTTACTGAAATAATGACATATTTACAGATAACCCTTGGCAGCACATTCATGTATTTTCTGGGACAATGATTAAACCTCAAAAAGTTCTGACAGTTGGGACAGTGGTGACCAAACTGAATGCTCAGAGGCCAGCTCCCTCTCATCAAGACCTTGGGAAACACATCTGTCAGAATTCCTCTTTATTCTATTCTTTCCCATAGCACTTGCTCATGAAAGGATCTCCCATGAGATTTAGAACTCACAATAACTCATCTCAGTGGAAACCTGGAGACAGAACCATGGACAGAAGAGACTACAGAATCCACAAATGAGAGACCTCAGTCAGCTGATTGCATCCATTCCCTAATGTTAGGCCTTTTCAAGAGTTGTGGGGACCACAGGATTGCCTGAACTGTACAGTTACCAGAAGATGATGCTGGATTCTGGGTAACATCACACAATCCCTTGATTGTGTCCCTCCTACATTGATGAAATACACCAGAAACTTTAAGCTTAGGCTGTTTCTCTACCAAAAGAATTCTTTGTCTATAATGGCTCCTCCTTTGCTCTTTCACTTGCAAGTAATACCATAGTCCTATAGATTCAGCTATAACAAGTTCCTCCTTTATTACACCATGAGAGATTTGTCACATCTTTCTTGTTGGAATGAGAAGGATGAAGGCTGCAAAAGAACCAGAGGAGTCTCTAGGTCCCATTATACCAACAACTCTCAGTCCCTACTCATTTGGTTGCTTCTGAGAAGCTCGCAGCACTTTCAGAAACCAAGGAGAGCAGGTGGTGGAGCCCAGGCTCCCACTTCTGCTTCCCTATGGGGTTTATGTCGTGGCTTGTACCACTGCAGGTGGGGAATCATAGCACTGTTGACAATAGTAAGTGGCGGCATCTTCAGGCTCCAGGCTGCTGAGGGTGAGAGTGAAGTCTGTCCCAGACCCACTGCCACTGAATCTCGATGGGACTCCAGAGTCCAAACTGGTTGCCTGGCAGATTAGACATTTAAGGGCTTTCCCTGGTTTCTCTTGATACCAAGCTAACCATGTACCTATGCCCTGACTGGCCCTGCAATTGATGGTGACTCTGTCTCCTACCGATGCAGATATTGAGGAAGGGGACTGGGACACTTGGATGTCACATCTGGCATCTGACATGGGAAACAAAATCAAACAATGACACAATTACACACAATGAAAGATCACACCTCTGAAGAGGTAGGCAGGACTGGCCATGTGAGGCTGGGGAGATCCCCACTGTTCTCCTTCATACCTGGGATCCAGAGGAGCAGGAGCCCCAGGAGCTGACTGGAGACCCTCATGTCTGCGCTGTGTCCTGACCTGGAGCTGCTCCTGGGCAGGGTGTGAGTGGTCTCTTAAGGAGTCCTGGGGGCAGCAGGCTGTGCTGTGGGCACATGCAAATCAGCAGGGCAGGGCAGGACTGAGCAGACCTGGGCCAAATGTATGCCACACTCTACTAAGTAATTCCGGGCAGCCACAGTGTCCCCAGGATCAGTGTCCCCAGATGGGTATGCCCAGATCAGGAAAGATCAACAGATTTCCTTATGGAGAGCAGGTTTCTCCCTGGAAGACATTTTATGTCAAGAAATATTGGGAGAAATTTTTTTCATAATTTATACAAACCCAAGCATACATTCATAACACGCTTTGCAGTTAGGGCTCTAGAGAGAAGTACTCATGTTTAGAAAGAAAACATGCCACAGTGAACCTCACAGAATCAGGTTATCAGGCCTTTCTGTGGCTGTCACCTTTGAAGAATCTGTCCATCGGTTCTGTCTCCTCCTTCAGACATCAGGGCTTCGCTCTTCCACACCTGAGAGATCAGCTCTGCCTCTTGCTCCGCTGGAGCTGTGCATACTGTACCACACACTTCAGAATTTCAAAGATTATTGCCTATGCTCTTTGACTAGCTTCACCAAGTCTCATGCAGCTACTGAGATCAAAGCCCCATGAGTCTCCTTGTTGCAGTCAGTATCACTGACTTGCACATGGCACATAAAGAACACAGGTCTCCAAATCGGCTTCCAGTGTTGGGGACACAGACATAGTTGCCACAAGAAAACTATTAGAACACCTAGAAGTGTCAAGGTGAGACACAGTCCACTCGAAAGCCTAGCAAAGTCCAGTGTATAGGATTTGATGAGGCCCCCGAGGATCAATTCATTCTCAGGTAGACTGATAGCCCAGGGGACACAACCAAGGAATTGCTATGAGCTCTAGAAAGAATGGGCCAGATACAGATGTGGAGTCAGAGACATCAGACCTGCTGTCCCTGCAGCGACCTGATCTCTGCACCCTCAGTGAGGGTCACATGTCTGTGTCACAGCATGGGTTACCCTATGCTGCTGGTAGCTCTTTGCTGGATGCTTCATGGATCCACTCATTCATGAATACAGCTTAAAATATTTGCTTTCAAAATGTTCTTTGAAATCGTCACTTAAATAGGTATGCTTTTTTAGGAAGTAACGATTGTATAGTTTATGCATTGTAAAATGCATGTGATATGGAAAATAATTTTAAAAATATTATTGCTAGCAACTTTGCTAGTATCATTTTTATTAAACACTGTGTGTTTCATTTTTTCTGGCTTTTGCATTCATTGTAAAGCATTTCCTTTCAGACAGATGCCTAAAACTAATAAAATAACCTGCACGTTAAGGGATTTTACCCATTTAAAATAAAAACCATTTTTGACCATGAAAAGAAACAGTGAAGATTTTTCCTAAAAAATATTGATATGAACAATTTTTACTTATATTTCTGTTTTATGTATTTGGCTTTTACAGTACTTTACTATGCAGCTCGGACTCGTAGTGATCCTCCTGTTTCAGCCTTCCCAGGGCTAGGAATACAGGCATGCACCACCACGCCTGGTCTCAGTCACCAGCTCAGCACAGCCAGGGGCAGGGCTGGTGCAGCAAGGAGTTACATTTATAATTTAAACAAGGTTTCTTTTAGGTTTCCTGGGGAGCTTGACATCCTGGGGTGAAAAATATAGTGTTGATGCTCTGAGTTTAAATAACAAATTATATTGATTAAACTGGATGACAATCAACAAATTTACCATTAAAATTAGCAAGTGTGTGAAGTGTTTCAAGAAGAGAAAAAATTGCACAGGCATCAGACTGATTCAAGGATGTAATGGTGGGCCCCTGGCATCCGTGGGGTCTCACTGCATCTCTGAGGTCCACTGGCACGGGATGACGTCTCCACTGCCTGCCCTCCCCCATGTCAGCCCCTTCTTCCTGGGCATGTCTCCGTCAGGCCTACCTGGCTTCTACGCCTTCTCTACTCTCAAGGCTGGTGCTTGGGACTTCTGGATTTCCACCCTGTGCTCTTGTTTACAATGATTTTCTTTTCTCCTTGCCGCCCCTGTGGGTCACACAATGCATTTCAAATGTTTTGTCAAAGATCCATGCACCTGTGGTTATGAAGAATACAGTTGTACATTTTTCTGTATTCCCTATAACACCTTACAGATTGTGAAATGTTTGAGCCCACTTAGGCTGTCATTCTTGGCATTTTCTGAAGCAATTTTTGTTAGATTCTTAAGAGGTGTAACAAGATTACAGAGGACACCGGTTCCTAACACTCCTAGTAAGATGGGATGATATAGACCTCAGGTTACACTGCCATCACCGTGGTTCACTGGACCAGGGACCGTGTAACTGCTGGGCTCCTTCACAGTCAGAATGACCATGACACGTAAACATGCCCAATTGATTCAGGACATCAAGTCAGCCACCACACTGCAACCAGGGATCCTCACAGAGACAACTTGCAAAACTGATTAAGAACGTGGCAAGACGGCTGGCCAGAAAGCTCAGCGGACTAAAGCGCCTGCTTCAGCAGAGCGCAGTGGGCAAGATTCGGTCCCAGTGTGCTATGCTGGCCTCTCCTCAGGGGTGTGCTGAGCCAGGAATGGAAACTGCCTGGGGTGGCACATTCCTGTAATCCCAGCACTTGGGTGCCTGAAAACAGGGGGATCACTACCAGTAGTCAGGCCCTGTAGACCCTGTCCTAAACACATTTTACAAAAAGAAAGAAAGTAGCAAGAGCCACGGGATAAGAGTGTTGGAAACACTTGAGATGATTTAGCTGGAAATTCATTTAAACATTCACTGCTTTTTTTCCTTTTTAATCAGAGCATGAAGATGCTTTAGAATAAAATTTCTAACATGTTTGACTCTCACTAACTTCTCTAATCCTTTTGGGCTCTTGTGAAAATCTATGAGGTCAAAAATGTGCTTAATTCCCTTGTAGTGCAGCACAGTGATGAAAATTATAATTCTGGTTTCTTTCTGGGCTAACAAGTCATAGAACCAAAGCAAAATAAATGACACATCATAGGCTACAGGGAGATTGTTCTTCTACTAATGGGAAAGGAGCCGAGAGATGGGGAAGGAGGGAGGAAAGGCAGGAGAAGTGGGGAGTAGAACTGAGAAGAGCCAGGTGCATGCACCACATCTCCAGGAGGAGCGGCATCTTTGTGACCTGCAAAAATCCATTAATAAAGAACAAAATTGAAGAAAAAGGAGTGAAGTTCCATTTAAATGCTGCAGAACAAAATATTCTTTTACCCAAATACCCAGACAGAAAAATGAGTGTTCACTCAGGGATTTGGTATATATTCCATATCTATGGAGGAAAAACAAGCCAGAAACAAGAAAAATGCCTCCTACCTGGTTCACATTGTTCATCTTGGTGAGTTGTCTGGCCAGAAGGCAAAAAGGTCCTCTTGAACATTGATTGTCAATTTTCAAAGCAGTGTTGGCCTTCCTCTGTTCAGAAATGAGATAAATATGTTAAAATGAAGACGAAACTTCAGAAAATCTACCACAAATGGGCTCGCTTCATATTTTATTGGCCCATTTTTATTGCCTCTTATTAATCATTTTGATAATTTTTAATCCTATAACCATTAACAATGTTTCTATTCCCCATACCTTCTTAGAGTTTTCCTACTGAAAGCAGGGAGAATGAACTTATTTTATCTTATCTACCACCAGAAATATACGTAGTATTTTAGTTCTTCAAGAATCTTGTCCATTTATTTTAGAAATAATGGATGTGTTAGCATAGATTAATGCTCATGGATGAGTTCCAAATGCAGAATGTCTAGGGAAAAGGAGATTAGAGGAACCTGTGAGAATAGAGGACACATCCCCCCTATCTGAGGAAGCATTTGAGAATTATGTATAAGAAGGAAGGGCAGGTGTAAGTTACCTACCACCAGTGAAGTCTGGACAGAGGAGACTATCAGTGTGAAGCAAATGGGACCACAGGACCAGCATTAGTTTTGATTTGATGGAGACACAGTGCAAGACGAGGAAACATAGAAGAAAAGAAAATTTTAAACAAAACATTAATACAGGTGTCATGTTGGTAAGGTGAGCGCAAGGGTTTGGATGCTGGATTCTGGTAGCCAAAGTCCTTGTGCTAATGGAATATGACAGTTTGGACAGAGAAGTAATCAGGACCAGATGACATCACAAGGATGAGGTCCCATAATGACACCATGGGAAGAGAGAGCCAAGCCAGCTGGGTCTGCCCATGTTACACCCTCCACCATGTTAGGCTGAAGCAAGAAAGTTTGACCACATGCCAAACATATGCTGCTACTGTGGAGGGAAGAACACCTTAGCTCCAGAGCTATAAAAATTCAATTTATTTTTCTTAAAAGATAACTGACTCTGGCCATGGAGAGAGCTCAGCACTATAAGCACCTTCCTGGAAAGTTTGATCTCTGGTACAAAAAAAAGAAAAATCTTACTCCTGTGTTTGTTATAAAAAGAGACAATGAACTAAAAGGCAATGTGAGCAGTGATGTCAAAAATATAGATAAATACAAGGACAAACTGAAAAGGTTTCCAGGTCCTGTACTCACACACTCCCAGCCTTGCTCCTTGCTAGAGATAAGCTCTAAGGTGCTATGTTACTAAAGGGAACATAGTGGGAGGATTAAGGTGAAGAGGCCATGAGAGCCCAGTGTGATGTTCCTCAGCAGTGACTTCATTTTCTATAAGTGCAGGATAGTAAAAGCCAAGACTTTTGAACTCTGTCCTAAATCATTCCTCTGATCCAGCCCCTGGAGGCTGTCTGTTATCCAGTGGGGCACAGCTAGGAGGATATGGCTGAGCCATCTGAGCAGAGACTCTGGGGAGGTTTGGGTTGAGCCAAATTACTAGGCAAAGATTTTACACACTGGAACATAGTAGGGGATTTTCACCATATCACAGAAAAGTTGAAAATGTAGGGAGGAAATAAATCTATAGCAATTCCCACCAAACCCAGGGAACTCTTGGAATTTCTGAGCAGCTGATTACTGGGAGGCATGGGAAACTCCTCTGATCTTTGTCAAAACCAAGAGAAGTGATTCATTCCACATATGCATATGGGTCACTGTGTAGACCAGAATGGCTCCACCTTCTGGGACACTGACTTTAAAACTAGAGTCTAAGGTCTGTCCAAAGAACTGAATTACAGATGAGGGAAAGGCTAGAAACAGGGTATTATGCATCTTATTTACAAAACAAGAGTTGAAACAGAAAAACTCATTTACAATGTAAAAATTAGAGAATAAATAATGTTGTGAAATTTATTTCACCTTACATTGCAAAATCAAGTTCTTAAAGATGCATAAATGCACTGAAGAAATTACTCAGTTTATTCCTTATATTTGATTTATTTCTCTCCACTGAAACACAGAGCTGGACCTAGAGCTGGAACACAGAGAATATCTTCCTGATTCCCAATGCCCTTGAGTTTAGCAGATAGAAATCATTCTGCTGTTTCTGTGTAGAACTTCAAGTCACTGTGTTCATGTAGGGGAATAGAAACCGATACTACAGTTTTCATAGAATTGACACAAAATCCTGAACTTGGAAAACATGACGACATGATCTCAAGTGCATCAATACTTTAAAAGGTTATTGTGCTTAGTTTTCAAGGTGCTTTAGCAAGGAGGAAGAAGTGTGGGGAGACCAAGCTCCAGAGTGAGGGGAAAATAACTGACCCTTCCAGAACTGTGGCCTGCATTTCGAGGTTTCTGGATTCCATTAGAGGCAGTGTCAAAACATGTAGTGAATGAAAAACAAAGACCGTGGTCACAGCCTTGGAAGGTATAGTAGTGAAAAGAGAGGAACACTGAATAACCAGAAAAGGACAAATAATAAATTTATAACTGAGGACGTTAGAGAGGAGCATGAAGATGGAGACACTTTTGTCAAATAAGCAAAACAACTACGCCATAATTCTTACTGTTCCATGAAACCGTAGCCGAGTTTGGGAACCTTAAATACAAATGGTCGAAAAACAAAACATCAGTGTGAGAGTTCGAGTCTGTATTCAAAAGACAAAACAGGTTTCACTACTCAATCTTGGTTTTACTAGAAGTAACAGAGAAAATTTTGTTTGAGTTTAAATTTCTCTTCTGGTAAGGAAGACATGAAAATCTAGAAAAGGAATTGAGGAAGAGTACCTATGAAATTCTGATTTAGTAAGGAACACAGAAAATTATAATAAACATGCATGAATAAATAAAATAAAGAGAAAATGCTCTTTGTGCCTGTGAAAATAGAATTTGAAATCTAAATCAACACCCCCGCACATGGCGTCAGTATTGCTCAGAGCCTCTGAGATATTTACTTAACAAATATCTGTTTCACAAAACAGATCACCACACACTTAGGTGTCTCACCTTTTTCACTGTAGCTCAGGTAAATCCATTTCTCTACTATACCTCAATCCTCCTGAAACCCTCCTTAGCTCACAGATTGGAATTTCTCCAGCGCCCCCTGGCGGTAGGAGGTTAAACATCTTCAGCTTTGCGTGGTGGTCCACTGCTTTTGAGTGGGCAAGAACTCAGTGCTACACACTGCTCTTTCCCTTTTTTTTTTTTTTTTTTTTTTTTTTTTTTTTTTTTTTTTTGTCTTTTTGAGACAGGGTCTCACTGTGCAGTTCAGGTTGGCCTTAAGCTCACTTTGTAGCTCAGGCTGGTCTCGAACTCACAACAATCCTCCTGCCTCAGCCTCCCTAGTGCTGGGATTACAGGCCTGCGCCACCACGCCCGGCTTTTTAAAGAAAGAAATTATTTTTTTTTTTTTTTTGCGGAATCAGGGATTGAACTCAGGTCCTTTGGCTTGCCAGGGAAGCGCTTATTCCACTGAGCCATCTCCATGTCCCCCTTTTTTATAATTAGAAGACACTTGTGTACACGACATATAGCCTTTTAAAATAATCCATTCCTGGATCAAAAAGGACTTACTATTTATGGAGTCATACTTTCTTCAGTGCTCATGAAGTAGAATCACTAATCCTTCTAATGTTTAGGTAGTCTGGATCTGACAATCGTGTCCTGAACAAACTGGCATCTGCTATTTTTTTTTTTTTTACCTTTGTTGTGCTGTTCTCATTGTTTCAGCTCTTCCTCCAGGTTGAACTTCTATATTCACTATTCAAGATTTAGAATGATATTTTTTTAAAAGATCAATGATTGTTTTCATTGAATAATGATATTTAGAAATTATGGATGCTTGTTGGGATAGTGGGTATAATTTCATCAAGATTAGGTAAAATTGGAAATTGATCTCTCTAACCAAAGAGACATATATAACCTTTCCGTGTATGAGAAAAGCAGCGCATTCTCTCTTTGAATTCCATTCCAAAAGCACAGACTTTACTTAAATGTCCCCCATTAAAATAAGTCAGTTCTTTCAATAATGATGAATATCTTGATTCTGCTTATCATTCATGCATTTATGTAAGTGATCAGCTTCCTTGTTCAATACTAATCTCTACTCCTCTCCATCACCCATAGTCCCTTGCAGAAACAGCCCACTGACACCTATTCTAGGATCACAGGCATCTCTAAGCCCTGCATGGGTGTCTGGGTTTAAGCTCTACAGATGCAATCCCTATGCTGGAAGTCTTTCGCCATCCAGTCCCTCTTGGACACCAGGGCTGAGTCCACCACACCAGCACTTCCACGTGAGGTCTGCCTCTGCATCCCAGGCTTCCTCCAGTTCCCCGTGTAGGCATTCACATCCACTTTCTTCTCCTTTGTCTCACCCTGCACAAGATTCACTGTCCTCAACCCAGTCACTGACCATGGCATTCTAGGTACTGAATGAGATTTGGTGAGGGTAAAATATATAAACTTAGAGAAAACTAGGGACAAGTGTAAGAATAATCCTTTCTTTAAAAAAGGATAAAGAGAACCAATAATCTGAGCCATTGAGAAAACATCAGAAATAATATATATACTCACTAGCACAGCTACAAAGACCACACTTCTGAGATTAGAAGGGAGAAAAATCTCCTACCTTGGCTGACTTTTTGAAGTGAGTGGGATACAGCATCCACAAACACAAGAAGTCAGATTGCTTAGCCAGAGCTGGTGCGCTAAGGATGACGAATTCCAAACATTCTTATAAATTGAGGCAGCAGGTTAGTTACTTAGATTTTAACCTGGCTTCAGTATCACACTAGACGACTAGAGCATGGAAGAAGTCTCCTGGACTCAGTAATATCTTTTTCTGTGCGCTTGAACACTTTTATCAGTTCCTGGTATTGATTCTGGCAAGCTCCTGTCAGGATGAAAGAGAGGTTAATAAAGAATGAAATAGACCAGGAAGAAGTGCAAACAACATTGTACATACGGAACACTAAAGTGGCACACACTTCTAATGCCCAGAAGAAAGCACACTCCTGCAGACAAATCTGTGCAACCCTGCTGACTGCCCAGATTCCAGGGGACAATGAACCCTTGTTGAGTGACTGAGTTGACCCCGCTTTACACTGAGCCCAGTTCTGCTCAGCAGCTGGGAATTTGCATGTGCCCAGGGAACAGATTAATAGCTACTTAATAAGCTACTCAAACTCATCTCTAAGTCAGACCCAGTCAGGACCCATCATGACCATGGGACACGTGATCAGCTACACGGGCTCTGCCATTCTTGCTCACAGGTAAAGTGGCAAAGAACTGGGTGCTCCTCAAACCAGTGTGGTAAGTGCATTTCAGTCTTCGAGAAAAGTCTTTAGTATCATAAACAAGCATGTCTCTGTGTGTTCTTACATTTCCAATGCCAAGTGCCAGATGTGGCATCCAGGTGTCATAGTCTACATTCTCCAGGGCAGCTTCTCAGAAAACAAGTCGTTATCCCTCCCCAGGTGGTCAGAACCCTCGCAGCAGGTGAAACCAGGGGAAGCTTCCAAGGTCCTGGCTTGAATTTTGCTTTATTTTTTATCTTAATATTTCCTAGAGTTCTATAAGCCTTTACCACACTGATTGATCAAGTATTTGAACACTACATGGAAAACAGTCATAATTTTCCAGCACTTATGATATAACATGATTCATATATAATTCTGTATAAATATATAATAAAGCTGTATGAAATTATAATGCACAATTATTTTTGGTGGAACCAGGGATTGAAACTCAGGCTCTTGCATTTGCCAGGGATGTGCTTATTCCACTGAGCCATCTCCCTGGCCCAGTAATGCACAACTTTAAGAAGAAATTAAATGGTCTTGTGAAAAAAATCTCTTGAGATAAGCATGTCTGCTAAAATATGATTTTAAAATATTTTGTGTCCCTGCTATCCTGTGGAAACACAGATTCTCATCCAGCAGGTCCCAGATGGTGCCCTAAGCTCTACGCTCCTTCAAACTTCACCTCATTCCAAGAACAATGCCAGTTTCTGTAACAGATATACAAAAACAGTGCTTATACTGAGCAGAGTTCTTTTATGTCTCTTGTCTTCCGTGTTTCAGTTCTGTCAAGAATAATTTTCTATTTGTTTCTTGCTCTAGACCCTCATGTAAAAATTTCTAAAACATTTCATATCAGTTGCACCTTTTGTCTTATTCATGATTTGATAATGATAATTTCATATCTGCACACGATACCTGGAAGCTCACGTACATCTTGGGACTAGCTCTGAAGCGACATGTCTGAGAACTGGGACAGCGGTGACCACGCTGAGTGCCCAGGTGTCAGCTCTCAACTGTCACTGAGATCTCAGCATGCACACTTTCAAGAGTTTTATTTTGCAGGAATACACAGGGACAGAGGGGAAGGAAAATCAATAGATGAGAGCTGCATTCAGCTGTCCACACGCACAGCCCAGGCCTCAGCTTCCTGAGCAGCTCTGGGGACCACATGATGAGCAGGGTGACACTCTAAGTGTCAGATTATTCTGGGTTTTGCAGAAACACCAGACTATGTCGCTGCCGGGCTTGTGCTGGCCATCCAGAAGCTAGAAAAGCTATGTCTTAGGCTCTTCCTCTAATGAGACACTTACTGCTTTGAATGTGTAGCAGCTTAGCTTTTGCACTTCCAAGTGGAATCACAACCCCAGATACTCAGCTGTAACAACCTCTGCCTTTAATTAGTTCATGAGATGTTTCTCACGTCTCTGCTGTTGGGGCTGAGGATGAAAGACACCCAAGGATCAGAGGAGTCTCTCAGTCTCCTTCCACCAAGAACTCTCGGTCCCTCACATCTGGATGCTTTGGAGAAACTTGCTCAGCAGTTTGACACACCAGTGTGAGCAGGTGGTGAAGCCCAGCCTCATACTTCTGCGTCCCTGGGTGGTTTTTGTTATGGCTTGAATCATTGTGGGAGGGAGCTTATCATACTGCATACAGTAATAAATTGCAACATCTTCAGGCTGCAGGCTGTTGATGGCAAGAGTGTACTCTGTCCCAGGTCCACCCCCACTGAACCTAGATGGGACCCCTGGCTGCACAGTGGTTGCATAATGGATTAGGGGTTTGGGAGATTTTCCTGGTTTCTGTTGATACCAAGCTAACCATTTGCTTATGTCTTGACTCGCCCTGCAATTGATGGTGACTCTGTCTCCTACAGGTGCCGATATGGAGGGAGACTGGGTCATCTGGATGTCACATCTGGCATCTAATGTGGGAAACATAAAAATAAGCATCCACACAATGACACATGCTAAAAGAGCACATTTCTGCAGAACCAGGCAGCACTGGCCATGTGAGGCTGAGGTCCCCATTGTTCTCCTTCATACCTGAAATCCAGAGCAGCAAGAACCCCAGAAGCAGACTGGAGAGCCTCATGTCTGTGCTGTGTCCTTCCCTGGGGTGACTCCCCCATGCAGGGTGTAACTGGCCTATTAAGGAGCCCTGGGGACAGCGGGCTGTGCAAATGCACACGTAACAAGTGCAAATCAGCAGGGCAGGGCAGGTCGGGCCACCACAGGCCAGGCTCCTCTTGGTAGCTCTGGCAGCCCATGCGTACCCAGCAAGATCTTCCGGTCAGTCAAGGAAAGCAGATTTACTTATGCATAGCAGGTTTCTCCCTGAAGGACATTTTGTTAAAAAACAAACAAATAAACATGCAAACAAACAAACAAACAAACAAAAAACCTGCTCAGGGAAAAATTTTCTAAACTTAAAATGAATCTGGGCATACACGTACAGTATCTTTGGTGGTTAGTGTTCTTTAGAGGAAGACTCATGTTTGGACAGAACACAAATAATAGTAAATGTTACAGAATGAGGTTACCAGGTCCCTAAATTACTCTGAGTTTTCTAATCCATCCAGAGAAAACAAACAGAGGAAGCCTTTGCTGGACCCACTCAAGTGAGAACTCTGCTCTTCGCACAGTGGTCCTTGTGCCCTGAGTGTCCCTGCTGGCTCACCTGCCTTTCGTCTAGACATAAATGCCACTCAATGCCTTTAAATATACTTGTTTTGGGCATGAGAAGAAGTTAAAATTAGAGATGTATTAAATGACTTGCAGGGCATGTGGGACAAGGACAGGAAAACAGAGGGCATAACCAAGAACACTTGGAGCTTCTCGAGGTCATCCCGTTTCATGTCCTTGTTTCCAGTTAACTTACATTTCACCTACAGTTTAAACATTAATATGAGGCACACACAATAAGGTTTTGTAAACTGAAAGTAATCTGAAGGCTGGGACTCAATATGTAAAAATAAAGACCGAAGGTGGCTCAGCAGCCTTTTGCTCTGCCCTTGCTTTGCTTACATTTCGTGTCAGTGTGTCTTTGTTTGCGGCCAGCACCCGTGAGTCTTCCCCAACACTTGTTTCCACATGGACTCTAAAATTTCTGACTCAAAGCAACATTTTCCCCATCTAGAAGATAACAGTGCTAGAATATGTAATGAGGAAAAAATGTAAAATGTGTGTTAATTAAAAGAGAAGGAATATAGGAGAGATTTAGGGGTAGTCTCCACAGATCCAGGCGTAAAAGGAAAAATGATTAGTTTATCTTTTTTTTTTTTTTTCCATTTATTTTTATTTTATTGAAATACAAATGTCAATCAGACAGTTTCAAAACACCATAACCATACAGAGTCGATGAAATAATACATTGCAAACTGTTTTCATAATGTTTTGGTATTGTACAAGGTGCATACATGATATTATATTTACAGGTATTTATGTAGCTGAATTATATCAAAGATT